>SZWC01000577.1:191042-209126 GCA_023375785.1 Penium margaritaceum | reverse complement strand
CACTCAGGCACACTCAGGCATACTCAGGCGCACTCAGGCGGAGTCAGGCGCACTGAGGCGGAGTCATGCGCAGTCAGGCGTAATCAGGCGCACTTAGGCGCTCTCAGGCGCTCTCTGGCGTACTTAGGCAAACTCAGGCGCACTCAGGCGCACTCAGGCGCACTCAGGCGCGTTCAGGCGCACTCAGGCCTAGTCAGGCGCACTCAGGCGCACTCAGGTACAGTTAAGCCTGAACACGAATCCAAGGATTCGTGAATCCGTTTCACGAATACCGAATCCGGATCTGGATTCACGAATCCGGATCCAGGGTCAGGTCTCATTTGGGTATTCGCGAATCCTGTGGTGAATCCGGCAGGGGGAGGGGGGGAGAGATATTCGGGGGATCCGGTTCAAACTCCGGTCGGCCACCGAGCCGGAGCGCAAAATCGCATCCTCGAACTGTCAAATGTGCCGCTTCGCCGCTAGAGCCGAAGCGGCACATTTGACGGCGGAAATCTCTTCCCGCCCTATGATGTGTGACAGCGTGGATGCATGTCCTCTGTCCACTACAATGCACTGTTTCCTTGTTTTCTATTGGCCAAGAATCAACCTGCAGCTTCTTGGCTGGTCACGAATAGATTCGTGAACAGCCACGTCAATCAGCCTACATACAAGGCATGTACCTAGTCAATGGCGGTTCGAGGCCTCAAACCATCGGATATTCCGCCTATAGCTCCCATCCGACTCCAAGTTCGAGCTCTGTCTTGTGGAAGGCAGATCTTTCACAATGGCAGACGAGGCCCCACTCGTCGATGCTGATGCTACTCATGCGGACGAACAGTCCGACAACGACTCTGAGGAGGAAGAGCAGGAACAGGAACATATTGGTGACAAGCGCAAACGCCACGACTCCTTTGTGTGGGGGTGTTTCAAGAAGTCGTGCAACACCTCCCAACGAGCTATCTGCTTGCTCTGCACACGACACTTCAACAACCCCGTCACCATTTCGTGCAAGGATGGCGCGACATCCGCCATGTGGAAGCATCTCCGAAAGGTTCACAAGGAGCGTTACGCCGAGCTCAAAGCCATGGTTGCTGCGTCGCAGCTCGAAACTGCCCGTACCGCCGTCGCCGCTGCCGACGTTGACGCTGCTGCAGCAAATCCAGAGAATGCGCCGGTGTCCAGGGGTGCAGCTGGTGTCGGCCTCATTTTCAAGAAAAAGTACTTCTACAGCCTGCTGTGGAAGCACTTAGTCGACAAGAACCTGTCGTTTGCGTCCATGGACTCTTTCTGGCTTGCGAGGGCATTTGCTCACGCCAACCCTGCAGCTGCACTCCCGGGGCGCATGACGTTCGCCAGGCTGATCCAGGTGGCTGCACCTGCCTACCGTGAGCGCATCAAGACCATCTTGGGTTCGGTGACCAGCGGCATCAGCTTGACGATAGACGGCTGGAAAGCAGAGAACAACACGAAGTACCTCGGCCTTACTGCGCACTGGATTGATGCAAACTACAAGGTGCGGTCCATCGCACTGTCACTCCCGGCCATTTTGCGTGGAGCGACTGCGGACAACCTTTACAACCTCCTGAAAACCGTGATGCAGCAGTGGGGATTGTGGGACAGAATCTTCTGTCTCACGGTGGACAACGAGTCCACCAACGACTCGATGATTGACGCCTACCTCATCCCGCACAACGATGCCTTCCAGAAGGCCGGGCACATCCGGTGCCTCGGCCACATCATCAACCTGGCGGTAGGTGATCTGCTCAAGCAGCCGAGGGTCGCTGCCATCCTGTCCCAAGTGCGTGCCATTGCAGTCTTTGTGACGAGAACGCCAACCAGAGAGGAGTCGCTGACTGAGGCGGTGAAGGACGCGGGGATGAAGTACATGTCGCTCCACCTGGACACCGAGACCAGGTGGAACAGCGCGCTCGACATGTGCGAGCGCGTCATCGGCATCAAGGATGTGCTGGAGACGTGGCTTGAAGACTTCGGCCGTGACGGCACGCATCTCCGTCCCAGTTTTGACGACTGGCAGCTCATCGCGCAGGTGACGGTGATCCTCAAGCCGTTCAAAACTTTTACTGACGACATTTCCGGCTCCACCTACCCAACTCTGTCCCTCGTCATCCCCTTCTACTCCTCTCTGCTGGAGAAGATGAATGGGTGGTTGGTGAAGGCGCTGGCGGCAGAGAAGAAGAGCAAGCGCAGAGGTAACGCCGGGCGGCTGGACTGCAAAGAGGAGCTGCTGCTGGAGCTCAAACCAGGCATTGTCGCAGTCATTGCAAAGCTTGACAAGTATGTCAAGCTTTGCACTGATCGGCATGTGCTGGCCACAGCTTGTGACCCACGGTTCCGCCTTGGATTCTACGAGCGTGTGCACCCAAAGATGGGCATCAGCACGCCTGCCGAGCTGCAGCTCAAAGTCGTGGACCTCCTGCGGTCATACCACGACACTGTTGTGCAGAGCCGAGAGGATGCAGAGGCCGAGGCTGCTGCACTTGCAGCAGCAACTGCCGCAACTGCCACCCAGACATCTCAGTCCCAAGGGGATAGTGCGGCAACGTCGTCAGCCACAACCTCAGCAGGTATGATGTCAGAATTCTGTCAGCAAAACTGACTTTACATAGTTCCCTCATGGAAATGCCCTGACTCAAAACCAACCGTCATCCAGCCAACACAGCAAACGAGGGAGCCGGAACTGCTGCTGGACAACCACAGCCACGTCGGAGTGAAAGGATCCGCCAGAGTGAAGAGGCGACAATGCTGGAAGCTGCTTTGGAGGACGCCGCCGCAGATATGTTCGCCGAGCCGGAGGCCCCCCAGGTGCAGGTCACACCAAGCACCTTGGAGTTGGAGGTTCAGAGCTGGGCAAAGGAAGTGAAGAAGGGGCGCCGGTGCGACATCCTCAAGTACATGAGGAAGCACAAAAAAGCATTCCCAACTTTCCACCTGGCCGCTCTCGACCTGATTTCTGGTAGGTGCTGAAGTTCTCTGATGTCTTACGTGTTGGATCAGCACTTCTGGCCAGCTTTCACAATCTGTCGTACTCATCTAAAACTGTTTACTTGCAGTTCCGGCGACAAGTACCCCATCGGAGCGCCTGTTTTCTCTGGGACGACATGTCATCACCGACTTTCGGCAGTCACTCATCGACCTGACCGTCGAAAACCTGATCCTTCTAAAGTCATGGGTGAATGACCCTCAGCTTGCACATTTCCCAGTCGCTCCAAATGGGGATGTAGTACCAGAACTGGAGGAGGAAGAGAAGCGTGTCAACCTCCGTCGTTGTGCAGCACATGTGGCAGAGCAGGAAATGGAAGATGATGTGGAAGGGGAAGACGGACTCGATGATGATGATGATGCAGGCACCGCAGGAGAAAATGATGCTTAGGTTCAGTCAAGCATTGGCAGACATGCCGTCATGCAAGTGGTCGTGGTGACTGAGGGCAGGCATGCAGTCATGCAAAATGTCAGGTACTTAGGGCAGGCATGTCGTCATGCTAATTTTCATGTACTAGGGCAGGCATACCGTCATCCTACTGAACCTCATGTTTCATGTGAATGATGTTACGTGTTCTACCAAACTTCCACACAATGCAAAAGGACTGCATGCCTAAATTCAGGAAGAAACCCTGAAATGTGACTACTGACTAATGAAATGTAACTATGCTCAAACAAAGTAATGTACAATGTAGCAATGCTTTGACACATAGGATTCGACCTGGATTCGGGAATCCATGTGGATTCGCGAATCCAGGTGTTGGATTCGTGAATCCGAATCCAACCCTGGCTTCGGTGTCACGAATCTGAGTCCAGGCTCAAATTCGCGAACCGGATTCGGTGTGCAGCCTTAGGTACAGTCAGGCGCAGTCAGGCGCACTCAGACGCACTCAAGCGCACTCAGGCGCAGTCAGGCGCAGTCAGGCGCGGTCGGGCGCACTAAGGCGCACTCAGGTGCACTTACGCACATTCAGGCGCACTCAGGCGCACTCAGGCGCACTCAGGCGCACTCAGGCGCACTCAGGCGCACTCAGGCGCACTCAGGCACAATCAGGCTCAGTCAGGCGCAGTCCGGCGCACTCAGGTGCACTCAGGTGTAATCAGGTGCACTCAGGCGCACTCAGGCGGAGTCAGGCGCAGTCAGGCGCAGTCTGGCACAGTCCGGCACACTGAGGCGCAATCAGGCACACTCAGGCGCACTCAGGCGCATTCAGGCGCACTCAGGCGGAGTAAGGCACACTCAGGCGGAGTCAGGCGCAGTCAGGCGCACTCAGGCGTACTCAGGCGCAGTCAGGTGCACTCAGGAGCAGTCAGACACAGTCAGGCGCACTCACGCACACTTAGGTGCACTCAGGCGCACTCAGGTGCACTCAGGCGCAGTCAGGCGCACTCAGGCGCACTGAGGCGCACTTAGGCGCAGTCTTGCGCAGTCAGGCGCAGTCAGGTGCCCTCAAGCGCACTCAGACGCACTCAGGCGCATTCAGGCGCACTCAGGCACACTTAGGCGCACTCAGGCGCACTCAGGTCACTCAGGCGCACTCAGGCGCACTCAGGCACACTCAGGCCCACTGAGGCGCACCTAGGCGCACTCAGGCGCACTCAGGTGCACTCAGGCGCAGTCAGGCACAGTCAGGCACACTAAGGCGCACTAAGGCGCAGTCAGGCCCAGTCAGACACAGTCAGGGGCAAGATCGCACAGTCAGGCGCACTCAGGCGCACTCAGGCGCACTCAGGCACACTCAGGTGCACTCAGGCGTACTCAGGCGCACTCAGGTGCACTCAGGCGCAGTCAAGCGCAGTCAGGCGCATTCAGGCGCAGTCAGGCGCACTCAGGCGCAGTCAGACGCAGTAAGGCGCAGTCAGGCGCAGTCAGGCGCAGTCAGGTGCAATCAGGCGCACTCTGGCATACTCAGGGGCACTCAGGCGCACTCAGGCGCACTCAGGCACACTCAGGTGTACTCAGGCGCACTCAGGCGCACTCAGGCGTTCTCAGATGTAGTCAGGCGCAGTCAGGCGCAATCAGGCGCAGTCAGGCATAGTCAGGCACAGTTATACGCAGTCAGGCGTAGTTAGGCACAGTCAGGCGCAGTCAGGCACACTCAGGCACACTCACGCATACTCAGGCGCACTCAGGCGCACTCAGGCGTACTCAGGCACACTCAGGTGCACTGAGGCGCACTCAGGTACACTCAGGGGCACTCAGGCGCACTCAGACGCACTCAGGCACACTCAGGCGCACTCAGGCGCACGCAGGCGCACTCAGGCGCACTCAAATGCACTCAGGCGCACTCAGGGGCAGTCAGAAGCAGTCAGGCGCAGTCAGGCGCACTCAGGCGCACTCAGGCACACTGAAGGGCACTCAGGCGGACTCAGGCGCACTCAGGCTCACTCAGGCGCACTCAGACACACTCAAGCGCTCTCAAGTGCACTTAGGCGGACTCATGCGCTCTCAGGCGCTCTCTGGCGTACTCAGGCGCACTCAGGCGCACTCAGGAGCACTCAGGCCCAGTCAAGTGCACTCTGGCGCACTCAGGCGCACTCAGGCGCACTAAGGCGCATTCAGGCGCACTCAGGCACACTCAAGTGGACTCACGCGCACTCATGCGCACTCAGGCGCTCTGAGGCGCCCTCAGGCGCACTCAGATGCACTCAGGCCCACTCAGGTGCACTGAGGCGCACTCAGGCGCACTCAGGCGCACTCAGGCGCACTCAGGAATAGTCAGGCGCAGTCACGCGCAGTCCGGCGCACTCAGGCACACTCAGGTGTAATTAGGTGCACTCAGGCGCAGTCAGGCGCAGTCTGGCGCAGTCCGGCACACTGAGGCACACTCAGGCGCATTCAGGCACACTCAAGCGGAGTCAGGCACACTCAGGCGGAGTCAGGCACAGTCAGGCGCACTCAGGCGTACTCAGGGGCATTCAGGCGCACTCAGGCACAGTCAGACACAGTCAGGCGCACTCAAGCACACTTAGGTGCACTCAGGCGCTCTCAGGCGCACTCAGGTGCAGTCAGGCGCACTCAGGCGCACTCATGCACACTTAGGCGCAGTCAGGCGCAGTCAGGCGCAGTCAGGCGTAGTCAGGTACCCTCAAGCGCACTCAGATGCACTCAGGCGCATTCAGGCGCACTCAGGCACACTCAGGCGCACTCAGGTGCACTCAGGTCACTCACGCACACTCAGGTGCACTCAGGCACACTCAGGCCCACTTAGGCGCACTCAGGCGCACTCAGGTGCACTCAGGCGTAGTCAGGCGCAGTCAGGCGCACTAAGGCGCACTAAGGCGCAGTCAGGCCCAGTCAGGCACAGTCAGGGGCAAGATCGCACAGTCAGGAGCAGTCAGGCGCAGTGAGGCGTAGTGAGGCGCAGTCAGGCACACTCAGGCAAACTCAGGCGCACTCAGGCGCACTCAGGCGCACTCAGGCACACTCAGGCACACTAAGGCGCACTCAGGAACACTCAGGTGCACTCAAGTGTACTCAGGCGCACTCAGGTGCACTCAGCCGCAGTCAAGCGTAGTCAGGGGCATTCAGGCGCAGTCAGGCGCAGTCAGACGCAGTAAGGCGCAGTCAGGCTCAGTCAGGCGCAGTCAGGTACAATCAGGCGCACTCAGGCATACTCAGGGGCACTCAGGCGCACTTAGGTGCACTCAGGCGCACTCAGGCACACTCAGGCGCACTCAGGTGTACTCAGGCGCACTTAGGCACACTCAGGCGCACTCAGACGCAGTCAGGCGCAGTCAGGCGCAATCAGGCGCAGTCAAGCGTAGTCAGGCACAGTTATATGCAGTCAGGCGCAGTTAGGCGCAGTCAGGCGCAGTTAGGCACACTCAGGCACACTCAGGCATACTCAGGCGCACTCAGGTGCACTCAGGCGCACTCAGGCGCACTCAGGTGCACTTAGGCGTACTCAGGTACACTCAGGGGCACTCAGGCGCACTCAGGTGCACTCAGGCGCACTCAGGCGCACTCAGGCGCACGCAGGTGCACTCAGGTGCACTCAAATGCACTCAGGCGCACTTAGGGGCAGTCAGAAGCAGTCAGGCGTAGTCAGGCGCCGTCAGGCGCCGTCAGGCGCACTCAGGCGCACTCAGGCACACTGAAGGGCACTCAGGCGCACTCAGGCTCACTCAGGCTCACTCAGGCGGACTCAGACATACTCAAGCGCACTCAAGTGCGCTTAGGCGCACTCATGCGCTCTCACGCGCTCTCAGGCGTACTCGGGCGCACTCAGGCACACTCAGGCGCACTCAGGCCCAGTCAAGGGCACTCAGGCGCAATCAGGCTCACTCAGGCGCACTCAGGCGCATTCAGGCGCACTCAGGCACACTCAAGTGCACTCACGCGCACTCAGGCGCACTCAGGCAGACCGAGGCGCACTCAGGCGCATTCAGGTGCACTCAGGCCCACTCAGGTGCACTGAGGCGCACTGAGGCGCACTGAGGCGCACTGAGGCGCACTCAGGCGCACTCAGGCGCACTCAGGCACACTCAGGCGCACTCAAGCGCAGTCAGACACAGTCAAGCGCACTCAGGTACAGTCAGGCGCACTCAGGCGCACTTAGGCGCACTCAGGCGCAGTCAGGCGCACTCAGGCGCAGTGAGATGCACTCAGGCGCACTAAGGCGCAGTCAGACGCAGTCAGGCGCAGTCAGGTGCCCTCAGGCGCAGTCAGGTGCAGTCAGGTGCAGTCAGGCGCACTAAGGCACAGTCAGGCGCAGTCAGGCGCAGTCAGGCGCATTCAGGCGTAGTCAGGCGCAGTCAGACGCACTCAGGCGCAATCACGCGCAGTCTGGCGCAGTCAGGCGCAGTCAGGCCCACTTTGGCGCACTCAAGCACACTCAGGCGCACTCAGGCGGAGTCAGGCGCAGTCAGGCGCAGTCAGGTACAGTTAGGCGCACTCAGGTGCACTCAAGCGCACTCAGGCCCACTCAGGCGCACTCAGGGGTATTCAGGCGGAGTCAGGCACATTCAGGCGCAGTCAGGCGTACTCAGGCGCACTTAGGCGCAGTCAGACACAGTCAGGGGCACTCAGGCACACTCAGGCACACTCAGAAGCACTCAGGTGCAATCAGGCGTACTCAGGTGCACTCAGGCGAACTCAGGCGCACTCAGGCACACTCAGGCGCAATCAGGCGCACTCAGGCGCACTCAAGCATACTCAGGCGCACTCAGGCGCAGTCAAGCGCAGCCAGGCGCATTCAGGTGAAGTCAGGCGCAGTCAGGTGCAGTCAGACGCATTAAGGCGCAGTCAGGTGCAGTCAGGCGCAGTCAGGTGCAATCAGGCGCACTCATGCATACTCAGGGGCACTCAGGCGCACTCAGGCGCACTCAGGCGCACTCAGGCGCACTCAGGTGTACTCAGGCGCACTCAGGCGCACTCAGGCGCACTCAGACGTAATCAGGCGCAGTCAGGCGCAGTTAGGCGCAGTCACGCATAGTCAGGCACTGTTATACGCAGTCAGGCGTAGTTCGGCGCAGTCAGGCGCAGTCAGGCACACTCAGGCACACTCAGGCATACTCAGGCGCACTCAGGCGCACTTAGGCGCACTCAGGCACACTCAGGCGCACTCAAATGCACTCAGGCGCACTCAGGGGCAGTCAGAAGCAGTCAGGCGCATTCAGGCGCCGTCAGGCGCCGTTAGGCGCACTCAAGCGTACTCAGGCACACTGAAGGGCACTCAGGCGCACTCAGGCGCACTCAGGCTCACTCAGGCGTACTCAGACACACTCAAGCGCACTCAAGTGCACTTAGGCGCACTCATGCGCTCTCAAGCGCTCTCTGGCGTACTCAGGCGCACTCAGGCGCACTCAAGCGCACTCAGGCCCAGTCAAGCGCACTCAGGCGCACTCAGGCGCACTCAGGCGCACTCAGGCGCATTCAGGCGCACTCAGGCACACTCATGTGCACTCACGCGCACTCAGGCGCACTCAGGCGCTCTGAGGCGCACTCAGGCGCACTCAGGTGCAGTCAGGCCCGCTCAGGTGCACTGAGGCGCACTTAGGCGCACTCAGGCGCACTCTGGCGCACTCAGGAACAGTTAGGCGTAGTCACGCGCAGTCCGGCGTACTCAGGCGCACTCAGGTGTAATCAGGTGCACTCAGGCGCACTCAGGCGGAGTCAGGCGCAGTCAGGCGCAGTCTGGCGCAGTCCGGCACACTGAGGCACACTCAGGCGCACTCAGGCGCACTTAGGCGGAGTCACGCACACTCAGGCGGAGTCAGGCACAGTCAGGCGCACTCCGGCGCACTTAGGTGCAGTCAGGCACACTCAGGCACAGTCAGACACAGTCAGGCGCACTCAGGCACACTTAGGTGCACTCAGGCGCTCTCAGGCGCACTCAGGTGCAGTCAGGCGCACTCAGGCGCACTCATGCGCACTTAGGCGCAGTCAGGCGCAGTCAGGCGCAGTCAGGCGTAGTCAGGTACCCTCAAGCGACCCAGACGCACTCAGGCGCATTCAGGCCCACTCAGGCACACTCAGGCGCACTCAGGTGCACTCAAGTCACTCACACGCACTCAGGTGCACTCAGGCACACTCAGGCCCACTCAGGCGCACTCAGGCGCACTCAGGCGCACTCAGGTGCACTCAGGCATAGTCAGGCGCAGTCAGGCGCACTAAGGCGCACTAAGGCGCAGTCAGGCCCAGTCACGCACAGTCAGGGGCAAGATCGCACAGTCAGGAGCAGTCAGGCGCAGTGAGGCGCAGTCAGGCGCAGTCAGGCGTACTCAGGCGCACTCAGGCGAACTCAGGCGCACTCAGGCGCACTCAGGCGCACTCAGGCACACTCAGGCACACTAAGGCGCACTCAGGCACACTCAGGTGCACTCAAGTGTACTCAGGCACACTCAGGTGCACTCAGGCGCAGTCAGGCGCAGTCAGGCGCAGTCAGACGCAGTAAGGCGCAGTCAGGCTCAGTCAGGCGCAGTCAGGTGCAATCAGGCGCACTCAGGCATACTCAGGGGCACTCAGGTGCACTTAGGTGCACTCAGGCGCACTCAGGCGCACTCAGGCACACTCAGGTGTACTCAGGCGCACTTAGGCACACTCAGGCGCACTCAGACGTAGTCAGGCGCAGTCAGGCGCAATCAGACGCAGTCAAGCGTAGTCAGGCACAGTTATATGCAGTCAGGCGCAGTTAGGCGCAGTCAGGCGCAGTCAGGCACACTCAGGCACACTCAGGCATACTCAGGCGCACTCAGGCGCACTCAGGCGCACTCAGGCGCACTCAGGTGCACTCAGGCGCACTCAGGTACACTCAGGGGCACTCAGGCGCACTCAGGCGCACTCAGGCGCACTCAGGCGCACGCAGGTGCACTCAGGCGCACTCAAATGCACTCAGGCGCACTTAGGGGCAGTCAGAAGCAGTCAGGCGTAGTCAGGCGCCGTCAGGCGCCGTCACTCGTACTCAGGCGCACTGAGGCACAATGAAGCGCACTCACGCGCACTCAGGCTCACTCAGGATCACTCAGGCGGACTCAGACACACTGAAGCGCACTCAAGTGCGCTTAGGCACACTCATGCGCTCTTACGCGCTCTCAGGCGTACTCAGGCGCACTCAGGCACACTCAGGCGCACTGAGGCCCAGTCAAGGGCACTCAGGCGCACTCAGGCGCACTCAGGCGCACTCAGGCTCCTTCAGGCGCACTCAGGCACACTCAAGTGCACTCACGCGCACTCAGGCGCACTCAGGCGCACCGAGGCGCAATCAGGCGCACTCAGGTGCACTCAGGCCCACTCAGGTGCACTGAGGCGCACTGAGGCGCACTCAGGCGCACTGAGGCGCACTTAGGCACACTCAGGCGCACTCACGCGCACTCAGGCACACTCAGGCGCACTCAGGCGCAGTCAGACACAGTCAAGCGCACTCAGGTACAGTCAGGCGCACTCAGGCGCACTTAGGCGCACTCAGGCGCAGTCAGGCGGACTCAGGCGCAGTGAGATGCTCTCAGGCGCACTAAGGCGCAGTCAGACGCAGTCAGGCGCAGTCAGGTGCCCTCAGGCGCAGTCAGGCGCAGTCAGGTGCAGTCAGGCGCACTAAGGCACAGTCAGGCGCAGTCAGGCGCAGTCAGGCGCAGTTAGGCGCAGTCAGGCGCAGTCAGGCGCACTCAGGCTCAATCAGGCGCAGTCAGGCGCAGTCAGGCGCAGTCAGGCGCAGTCAGGCCCAGTCAGGCGCACTTTGGCGCACTCAAGCACACTCAGGCGCACTTAGGCGGAGTCAGGCGCAGTCAGGCGCAGTCAGGTACAGTTAGGCGCACTCAGGCGCACTCAAGCGCACTCAGGCCCACTCAGGCACACTCAGGGGCATTCAGGCGGAGTCAGGCACAGTCAGGCGCAGTCAGGCGTACTCAGGCGCACTTAGGCGCAGTCAGACACAGTCAGGGGCACTCAGGAACACTCAGGCACACTCAGGCGCACTCAGAAGCACTCAGGTGCAATCAGGCGTACTCAGGTGCACTCAGGCGAACTCAGGCGCACTCAGGCACACTCAGGCGCACTCAGGCGCACTCAGACGTAGTCAGGCGCAGTCTGGTGCAATCAGGCGCAGTCAGGCGTAGTCAGGCACAGTTATACGCAGTCAGGCGTAGTTAGGCGCAGTCAGGCGCAGTCAAGCACACTCAAGCACACTCAGGCATACTCAGGCGCACTCAGGCGCACTCAGGCGCACTCAGGCACAGTGAGGTGCACTCAGGCGCACTCAGGTACACTCAGGGGCACTCAGGCGCACTCAGGCGCACTCAGGCACACTCAGGCGCACTCAGGCGCACGCAGGCGCACTCAGGCGCACTCAAATGCACTCAGGCGCACTCAGGGGCAGTCAGAAGCAGTCAGGCGCAGTCAGGCGCCGTCAGGCGCCGTCAGGCGCACTCAGGCGCACTCAGGCACACTGAAGGGCACTCAGGCGCACTCAGGCGCACTCACGCTCACTCAGGCGCACTCAGACACACTCAAGCGCACTCAAGTGCACTTAGGCGCACACATGCGCTCTCAGGCGCTCTCTGGCGTACTCAGGCGCACTCAGGCGCACTCAGGCGCACTCAGGCCCAGTCAAGCGCACTCAGGCGCATTCAGGCCCACTCAGGCGCATTCAGGCGCACTCACGCACACTCAAGTGCACTCACGCGCACTAAGGCGCACTCAGGCGCTCTGAGGCGCACTCAGGCGCACTTAGGTGCACTCAGGCCCACTCAGGTGCACTGAGGCGCACTCAGGCGCACTCAGGCGCACTCAGGAACAGTCACGCGACGTCACGCGCAGTCCAGCGCACTCAGGTGCACTCAGGTGTAATCAGGTGCACTCAGGCGCACTCAGGCGGAGTCAGGCGCAGTCAGGCGCAGTCTGGCGCAGTCCGGCACACTGAGGCACACTCAGACGCACTCAGGCGCACTCAGGCGGAGTCAAGCACACTCAGGCGGAGTCAGGCACAGTCAGGCGCACTCAGGCGCCCTCAGGCGCAGTCAGGTGCACTCAGGCACAGTCAGACACAGTCAGGCGCACTCAGGTACACTTAGGTGCACTCAGGCGCTCTCAGGCGCACTCAGGTGCAGTCAGGCGCACTCAGGTGCACTTATGTGCACTTAGGCGCAGTCAGGCGCAGTCAGGCGCAGTCAGGCATAGTCAAGTACCCTCAAGCGCAGTCAGACGCACTCAGGCGCATTCAGGCGCACTCAGGCACACTCAGGCGCACTCAGGTGCACTCAGGTCACTCACGCACACTCAGGTGCACTCAGGCACACTCAGGCACACTCAGGCGCACTCAGGCGCACTCAGGCGCACTCAGGCGCACTCAGGTGCACTCAGGCGTAGTCAGGCGCAGTCAGGCGCAGTCAGGCGCACTAAGGCGCACTAAGGCGCAGTCAGGCCCAGTCAGGCACAGTCAGGGGTAAGATCGCACAGTCAGGAGCAGTCACGCGTAGTGAGGCGCAGTCAGGCGCAGTCAGGCGCACTCAGGCGAACTCAGGCGCACTCAGGCGCACTCAGGCGCACTCAGGCACACTCAGCAACACTAAGGCGCACTCAGGCACACTCAGGTGCACTCAAGTGTACTCAGGCGCACTCAGGTGCACTCAGGCGCAGTCAAGCGTAGTCAGGGGCATTCAGGCACAGTCAGGCGCAGTCAGGCGCAGTCAGATGCAGTAAGGCGCAGTCAGGCTCAGTCAGGCGCAGTCAGGTGCAATCAGGCGCACTCAGGCATACTCAGGGGCACTCAGGCGCACTTAGGTGCACTCAGGCGCACTCAGGCGCACTCAGGCGCACTCAGGTGTACTCAGGCGCACTTAGGCGCACTCAGGCGTACTCAGACGCAGTCAGGCGCAGTCAGGCGCAATCAGGCGCAGTCAAGCGTAGTCAGGCACAGTTATATGCAGTCAGGCGCAGTTAGGCGCATTCAGGCGCAGTCAGGCACACTCAGGCACACTCAGGCATACTCAGGCGCACTCAGGCGCACTCAGGCGCACTCAGGCGCACTCAGGTGCACTCAGGCGCACTCAGGTACACTCAGGGGCACTCAGGCGCACTCAGGCACACTCAGGCGCACTCAGGCGCACGCAGGTGCACTCAGGCGCACTCAAATGCACTCAGGCGCACTTAGGGGCAGTCAGAAGCAGTCAGGCGTAGTCAGGCGCTGTCAGGCGCCGTCAGGCGCACTCAGGCTCACTCCGGCTCACTCAGGCGGACTCAGACACACTCAAGCGCACTCAAGTGCACTTAGGCGCACTCATGCGCTCTCACGCGCTCTCAAGCGTATTCAGGCGTACTCAGGCACACTCAGGCACACTCAGGCTCAGTCAAGGGCACTCAGGCGCACTCAGGCGCACTCAGGCGCACTCAGGCGCATTCATGTGCACTCAGGCACACTCAAATGCACTCACGTGCACTCAGGCGCACTCAAGCGCACCGAGGCGCACTCAGGCGCACTCAGGTGCAATCAGGCCCACTCAGGTGCACTAAGGCGCACTGAGGCGCACTCAGGCGCACTCAGGCGCACTCAGGCACACTCAGGCGCACTCAGGCGCAGTCAGACACAGTCAAGCGCACTCAAGTACAGTCAGGCGCACTCAGGCGCACTTAGGCGCACTCAGGCGCAGGCAGGCGCACTCAGGCGCAGTGAGATGCACTCAGGCGCACTAAGGCGCAGTCAGACGCAGTCAGGCACAGTCAAGTGCCCTCAGGCGTAGTCAGGCGCAGTCAGGTGCAGTCAGGCGCACTAAGGCACAGTCAGGCGCAGTCAGGCGCAGTCAGGCGCAGTCAGGCGCAGTCAGGCGCAGTCAGGCGCACTCAGGCGCAATCAGGCGCAGTCATGCGCAGTCAGGCGCAGTCAGGCGCAGTCAAGCACACTTTGGCGCACTCAAGCACACTCAGGCGCACTCAGGCGGAGTCAGGCGCAGTCAGGCGCAGTCAGGTACAGTTAGGCGCACTCAGGCGCACTCAAGCGCACTCAGGCCCACTCAGGCGCACTCAGGGGCATTCAGGCGGAGTCAGGCACAGTCAGGCGCAGTCAAGCGTACTCAGGCGCACTTAGGCGCAGTCAGACACAGTCAGGGGCACTCAGGCACACTCAAGCGCACTCAGAAGCACTCAGGTGCAATCAGGCGTACTCAGGTGCACTCAGGCGAACTCAGGCGCACTCAGGCACACTCAGGCGCACTCAGGCGCACTCAGGCGCACTCAGGCGTACTCAGGCGCAGTCAAGCGCAGCCAGGCACAGTCAAGCGCAGTCAGGCACAGTCAGGGGCAGTCAGACGCAGTCAGGCACAGTCAGGCGCAGTGAGGCGCACTCAGGCGCACTCAGGTGTACTCAGGCGCACTCAGGCGCACTCAGGTGCACTCAGGCGCACTCAAGCACACCCAGGCACACTCAAGCGCATTCAGGTGTACTCAGGCGCACTAAGGCACACTTAGGCGCACTCAGACGCAGTCAGGCACAGTCAGGCGCAGTCAGGCACAGTCAGGCACAGTCAGGCAAAGTCAAACACAGTCAGGCGGAGTCAGGCGCAGTCATGCACTGGTAGGCACACTCAGGCGCACTCAGGCGCACTCAGGCGCATTCAGGTGCACTCAGGTGCACTCAAACGCACTCAGGCGCACTGAGGCGCACTCAGGAACACTCAGGCACACTGAGGCGCACACGTGTGCACTCTGACGCACTGAAGCGCACTCAGGCACACTCAGGCGCACTCAGGCGCACTCAGGCGCACTCAGGAGCACTCAGGGGTTGTTAGGCGTAGTCAGGCACAGTCAGTCTCTGTCAGGCACGGACAGGCGCACTCAGGCGCACTCAGGCACACTTTGGCGCACTCAGGCACACTCAGGCGCACTCAGGCGCACTCAGTCGCACTCAGGTGCACTCAGGCGCACTCAGGCGCACTCAGGTACAGTCAGGCACAGTCAGGCGCACTCAGGCACACTCAAGCGCACTCAGGCGCACTCAGGCACACTCAGGCACACTTAGGTGCACTCAGGCATACTCCGGCGCACTCAGGCTTACTCAGGCACACTCAGTCGCACTCAGGCGCACTCAGGCGCACTCAGGCGCAGTTTGGCGCAGTCAGGCGCAGTAAGTCGCACTAAGGCGTAGTCAGGGGCAATCAGGCGCAGTCAGCCGCAGTCAGGCGCACTCAGGCGTACTCAGGCGTACTCAGGCGGAGTCAGGCGCACTCAGGTGGAGTCAGGCGCAGTCAGGTGTAATCAGGCGCACTCTGGCCCTCTCAGGCGCTCTCTGGCGTACTCAGGCGCACTCACGCGCACTCAGGCGTACTCAGGCGCGCTCAGGCCCAGTCAGGCGCACTCAGGCGCACTCAAACGCACTCAGGCGCAGTCAGGCGCACTCGGGCGCACTTAGGCGGACTCAGGCACACTTAGCCGCATTCAGGCGCACTCAGGCGCACACAGGCGAACTTAGGCGCACTCAGGTGCACTCAGGCGCACTCAAGCGCACTTAGGCCCACTCAGACGTACTCAGGCGCACTCAAGCGCAGTCAGGCGCAGTTAGGCGCAGACAGGCGTAGTACTGTGCACTCAGGCGCACTCAGGCGTAATCAGGTGCACTCAAGCGCACTCAGGCGGAGTCAGGCGCAGTCAGGCGCAATCAGGCGCACTCAGGCACAGTGAGGCACACTCAGGCGCACTCAGGCGCACTCAGGCGGATTCAGGCGCACTCAGGCGGAGTCAGGCGCAGACAGGCGCACTCAGGCGCACTCAGGCGCACTCAGGCGCAGTCAGGCGCAGTGAGGCACAGTCAGGCGCACTCAGGCACACTTAGGTGTACTCAGGCGCACTCATGTGCACTCCGACGCACTCAAGCGCACTCAGGCACACTCAGGCGCACTCAGGCGCACTCATGCGCAGTCAGGCGCAGTCAGGCGCCCTCAAGCACACTCAGGCGCACTCAGGCGCATTCAGGCGCACTCAGGCACACTCAGGCGGACTCAGGCGCACTCAGGTGCACTCAGGCGCACTCAGGCGCACTTAGGCACACTCAGGCCCACTCAGGCGCACTCAGGCGCACTCAGGCGCACTCAGGTGCACTTAGGCGCAGTCAGGCACAGTTAGGCGCATTAAGGCGCACTAAGGCGCAGTCAGGCCCAGTCAGGCGCAGTCAGGCGCAGTCAGGCACAGTCAGGTGCAGTCAGGCGCAGTCAGGCGCAGTCAGGTGCAGATAGGCGCACTCAGGCGCACTGAGGCAAACTCAGATCAGGCGCACTCAGGCGCACTCAGGCGCACTCAGGCACACTCAGGCACATTCAGGCACACTCAGGCACACTCAGGTGCACTTAGGCGTACTCAGGCCCACTCAGGTGCACTCAGGCGCAGTCAAGCGCATCCAGGCGCATTCAGGCGCAGTCAGGCGCGGTCAGGCGCAGTCAGACGCAGTCAGGCGAAGTCAGGCGCAGTCAGGCGCAGTCAGGCGCAGTCAGGCACACTCAGGCATACTCAGGGTCACTCAGGCACACTCAGGCGCACTCAGGCGCATTCAGGCACACTCAGGCGCACTCAGGCGTACTCAGGTGTACTCAGGCGCACTCAGGCGCACTCAGGCACACTCAGACGCAGTCAGGTGCAGTCATGCGCAATCAGGCGCAGTCAGGCGTAGACAGGCACAGTTATACGCAGTCAGGCGCAGTCAGGCACAGTCAGGCACACTCAGGCACACTCAGGCATACTCAGGCACACTCAGGCGCACTCACGCACACTCAGGCGCACTCAGTTGTACTCAGGCGCACTCAAGTACACTTAGGCGCACTCAGGCGCACTCAGGCGCACTCAGGCGCACTCAGGTGCACTCAGGCGCACGCAGGCGCACTCAGGCAAACTCAGGCGCACTAAGGCGCACTCAGGGGAAGTCAGGTGCAGTCAGGCGCCGTCAGAAGAATGCAGGCGCTTCCGTAGAGTGGACGCAGTTGCAGGGACGAGCGTTTCAATAGTGGACAGAAGCACCAGTAGAAGCAAAGCGGAAATGACGATAGGAGGACGAGGCGGAAGCGAATGAAGATGCAGGATGATGAGGAGAGGCCTGGGCGCAGCACCGAAGGTGCGAGCACTGAGATTCTTGTTAGGAAGAGAGGACGTAGCACTTTTGCAGGAAGGACGGAAGCTTCCTTGCAGGTGCGGGCGTTGCTGACGTATGAATGATGTTTGGCAGAGGGGAGAGGGCGCAGTGCGGAAGCACGGGCGCTGAGCTGTGATTGAGGGCAGAGGGACTGGAGGCGGCCCAAAGGGCGAGCCTGAAGGAGAATCCAATGGATTGATTATAGTCTGAGGTACAAACAATACAAATAGGAAAGGTCTAACCTAGCGCGCTTCGTCGAGCGGGCATAGAGGTGGCGGCTCGGGCAAGTGCGAGGGCAGGGAGCGCCTCGAGTCCACAATTCGGCTTTGCTAGCCGGACGCATAGAGGAGTGGTGAATGCAGGCACGATCTTCCCAGGTGCGTTTCGCCTGGGCCGTTGTGGTATGCGGCCGTTGGTCTTGGTCTTGGCGAGGTTGGCACAGTTTGTCGGTCGTGGGACCGTTCGGGTGTTGATCCTGTGACTCCGGAGATGAACCTGCATTGTCACTCTTTATTTTCTCAGTGGCTGCACCCCTTGAGGCGATCTCCGAGATAAT
>SZWC01000577.1:176263-191026 GCA_023375785.1 Penium margaritaceum | reverse complement strand
TTGGTCTTGGCGAGGCTCGCACAGTTTGTCGGTCGTGGGACCGTTCGGGTGTTGATCCTGTGACTCCGGAGATGAACCTGCATTGTCACTCTTTATTTTCTCAGTGGCTGCACCCCTTGAGGCGATCTCCGAGATAATATCCGACACCCCCCTTAGATCAGGAGAGGGGTGCAAGCCTTGAATGGCAGGCCTGCGAGTCTTGCTTCCGTGGGAGTGCAGCACAGAGAGAGCTTGGGAGGTTTTGGGGGCGGTGGACGTCTCAGCACCAGGTTGTAGAGGGAAGAGAGAAAACCTGGGCGATGCAGTAGTTTCTGAGTACTGTTGGTGAGTGCAGTAGTTGAGTGATCTTCAGTGAAGGGGAAGGAACAGTTTGTCAGTAGTGCGGAGGGAAGTTCGGTTGAGTTGCAGTGAGATAATGTGGGTTTGCAGTAGGAAGTCGACTGGTTCCGATCACTTACCCATACAGTTCTCGGACTTGGGCCATACTTAGATCTGCGCAAGTTATGGGCGGTGACAACCCTGCGAAGGCAGGCAGTCCAGATCTGTGAGGTCATGTGATGTGTTTTGATGAAACAGTCTGCCTGCTGTTGAAGACGATTGATGAGGATCTTGCCGTGGCTGGGAGCTGCGGTTAGCAGTGTTCCGTGAGTTGTGCAGTAGCTTGTGAGGAAGGTGTGAAGGGGTGCGTGAGTGGTGTTGGAGAGGATGAGGCGGGGCGGTCGGTCAAAGTGTTTGGTCTGTTGCTTCAACCAGTCCCCAAGTGCAAGGATAGCCCCGGTCAGTGTGCGAAGGGAGAGGATAGTGCAGTGCTGTGAGTATTGATCGTGAATGAAGAGGAAGTGACTGTGACGGGCAGTGGAGTATGTAGTCGGAGGCTGGATGAGGCACACTCAGGTGCACTCAGGCACACTCAAGCACACTCATGCGCAATCAGGCACACTCAGGCGCACTAAGGCGCACTTAGGCGCACTCAGGCGCACTCAGGCGGAGTTAGGCGCAATCCGGCGCAGTCAGGCGTGGTCAGGTGCACTCAGGCACACTCAGGCGCAGTCAGGCGCACTCAAGCGCAGTCAGACACAGTCAGACACAGTCAGGTGCACTCAGGCACACTCAAGCGTACTCAAGCGTACTCAGGCTCACTCAGGCGCACTCAGGCGCACTCAGGCACACTCAGGCACACTCAGGCGCACTCACACACACTCAGGCGCACTCAGGCGCACTGAGGCACTCTCAGGCGCACTGAGGCACTCTCAGGCGCACTCAGGTGCACTGAGGCCCACTCAGGCGCACTGAGGCGCACTCAAGCGCATTCAGGAGCACTCAGGCGCAGTCAGGCGCAGTCAGGCGCAGTCAGGCGCACTAAGGCACATTTAGGCGTAGTCAGGCGAAGTCAGGCGCCGTCAGGCGCAGACAGGCGCAGTCAGGCGCAGTCAGGAGCAATCAGGCATAGTCAGGCGCACTCAGGCACACTCAGGCGCACTCTGGCGCACTCAGGCACACTCAGGAGGAGTCAGGCGCAGTCGTGCGCAGTCAGGTGCAGTCAGGCGCACTCAGGCGGACTCAGGCGCACTCAGGCTTCTCAGGCGGAGTCAGGTGTACTCAGGCATAGTCAGGCGCATTCTGGAGCAGTCAGGCGCAGTCAGGCGCACTCAGACGTTCCCCGGCGCAGTCAGGTGCACTCAGGCACAGTCACACACAGTCAGGCGCACTCAGGCACACTCAGGTACACTTAGGCGCACTCAGGCGCACTCAGACGCACTCAGGCGCACTCAGGCGCACTCAGGCACACTCAGACGCACTCACGCGCACTCAGGCGCACTCAGGCGCACTCAGGCACACTCAGGCACACTCAAGCGCACTCAGGCACACTCAGGCGCACTCAAGCGCACTCAGGCGGACTCAGGCACACCCAGGCGGAGTCAGGCGCAGTCCGGAGCAGTCAGGCGCACTCAGGCGCACTCAGGCACTGTCAGGCGCACTTAGGCGCAGTCACACGTACTCAAGCACAATCAGACACAATCAAACACAGTCAGGCGCACTCAGGCGCACTCAGGCACACTCAAGTGCACTCCGGCGCACTCAGGGGCACTTAGGCGCACTTAGGCGCACTCAGGCGCACTCAGGTGCACTCAAGCGCACTCAGGCGGAGTCAGGCGCAGTCCGGCGCACTCAGGCGCACTCAGGCGCACTTAGACGGACTGAGGCGCACTCGGGCGCACTCAGGCGCAGTCAGGCTCACTCAGGTGCAGTCAGACACAGTCAAACACTGTCAGGCGCACTCAGGCGCACTCAGGCGCACTCAGGCACACTGAGGCACACTCAGGCGCACTCAGGCACACTCAAGCGCACACAGGCGCACTCAAGCGCAGTCAGGCGCAGTCAAGCGCAGCCAGGCACAGTCAGGCGCACTTAGGCACACTCAGGAGCAGTCAGGCGCAATCAGACATAGTCAGGCGCACTCAGGCGCACTCAGGCACACTCAGGTGCACTCAGGCACACTCACGCGCACTCACGCGCACTCAAGCACATTCAGGCGCACTCAGGCCCACTCAGGCGCACTCAGGCGCACTCAGGTGCACACAGGTGCACTCAGGCGGAGTCAGGCGTAGTCCGGTGCAGTCAGGCGCACTCAGGCACACTCAGGCCCACTGAGGCCAAATTAGGCGCACTCAGGTGCAGTCCGACACAGTCAGACACAGTCAGGCGCACTCAGGCACACTCAGGCGCACTCAGGCGCACTCAAGCGCACTCAGGCACCATCAAGCGTACTCAGGCCCACTCAGGCGCACTCAGGCGCACTCAGGTGCAGTCAGGCGCACTCAGGCGCACTCAGACGCACTCAGGCGCTCTCAGGTGCTCTCTGGCGTACTCAAGTGCACTCAAGCGCACTCAGGCGCACTCAGGCGCACTCAGGCCCAATCAGGCGCTCTCAGGCGCAGTCAGGCGCACTCAGGTGCACTCAGGCGCAGTCAGGCGCAGTCAGGCACAGTCAGGCGCACTCAGGTACACTCTCGCGCAGTCAGGCGCAGTCAGGCGCAGTCAGGCGCAGTCGGGCGCCCTCAGGCACACTCAGGCGCATTCAGGCGCATTCAGGCGCACTCAGGCGCACTCACGCGCACTCAGGCGCACTCAGGCGCACTCAGGCGCACTGAGGCAAACTCAGGTGCACTCAGGCCCACTCAGGCGCACTCAGGCGCACTCAATCGCACTCAGGCGCACTCAGGCGCAGTCAGGCGCAGTCAGGTGCAGTCAGGTGCAGTCAGGCGTGTCAGGATTATGAGAACCAGAAAAGGGCGACTTGCGAGGGCTTCGGGAATTGATGGTCGACAAGTGTTGGGCTGAATCGTTAGTCACAAAGTACAGATCTGAGCGGTGCGAGGCAGCCGAGCTGATGAAGGACGGAGAATGATGAGAGCTGTGACAAGGATGAAGAAAATGATTGATTGATAAAATAGCGGAAACAAGAAAGTACACTGATCCAGGCTACCTGAAGTAGTGGTCCAAGCCTTGCTAGAACCCCTGCGAGGTGGAAGTGATAGTTCATGTCATCTAGGCGACGTGTGGCGATGATCTCGCCGTAGCGCGATTTTTCGTGTTTCCCCGGGACTTCAGGTCATGGCAATGTCGGCACACGGATCTCGTTCGTGTATGTCCGTTGAGATTCGTGCGGTTCTTTTCTTGACTACGCTCAGATGTGCTCCGGCCTTCTCGCTGGTTTCTCTTCTTTATTTTCGACACCCCTCGTGAAGGGGAACCAGCATGGGAGTTTCAGGTGTCTCTGGTCCTGAGACCCAGAAGATATACCAGGGTTGCATGTTGTGCGTGGTCTAGGGCATTGGTGAAAATTTCAGCCCTGTTGGCCTTGGAGACCACATGCTGAACCAAGAGTTCTTTTGCCTGCACTTTTTCCTTGATGAAGAAGTAGCGCAGCTCAATGTGCTTGGTTTGCCCATTAAAGACTGGGTTCTCTGTGAGAGCGATGGTGCTCCGGTTGTCGCACCATAGGACTGGGAGTGGTTGTGGATATCCAAGGTCCTGCAGTAGGTGCTTCAGCCAGATGGCTTCTTGGGCAGCCATGGTACCTGCATAGAGTTTTGCCTCACAGGAGGAGAGTGAGACAGAGGACGACCTGGTGGACTGCCAGCTGATGAGTCCTGAGCCAAGGTGAAAACCGTAGCCCTGTGAAGACTTTTGGTTGGCTTGGTCGTCGGCCCAGGAGGAGTCACTGTATCCTTCCAGTGTGATCGGTTGAGTTCCTCCCAGCTCGAGGTAGAAGGGTGCAGTTTCTCCCAGATACCTCAGGACATGCTTTGCTTCCTTCCAGTGTTGATCACTATGATTTCCATCTCCCACATACCGTGATACCACACCGAGAGGGAAAGCGAGGTCAGGCCGAGTACAGACCATTGCATACATCAGGGATCCCACCAGCTCAGGATAGGGTTATGGGGAAGGTGACGAGACTGTGTATGCTGATGAGGTGAGTTTATGGTCCATTGTCATGGGGGTTGGTGCCCATTGCTATTTTCGAGCCCAAAATGCTTTAGTAGTGAAGCAATGTAGGGCTCTTGAGAGAGAGTGATGAGTCGCTTCTCCCGATCCCTTTTGATGTCAATCCATAGGTAGTAGGTCAGTTCACCAAGGTCCTTCATGGTGAAGTGTCTTAGGAGAGCTTGCTTCAGCTCCTGGAGAGTACTGGGATTTTTGGAAGCGAAAGCCAGGTCATCTACATAGGTCAGAATATAGGTCTGCTCATCTGGCCGAGAGCGCAGGAACAGACTAGGATCAGCAATGGAGACTGTAAATCCCAGGTCAAGGAGAGTTGCTCGTAGTTTGGCATGCCATTCACGAGGAGATTGTTTGAGGCCGTAGACTGGACGGTGCAGCTTCCAGACAGTGTTAGGCTGATCTGGAGTGTAGCCTTCAGGGCACGCCAGGTAGATAGTTTTGTGCAGATCTCCTTGAAGAAAGGCCGTGGACACGTCCATGATATGCAGTTCGATATCTTCAATGGCTGCAATGTACAGTAGGGCTCTCAGAGTGGTTAGCTTGGCAGTGGGCGAGAAGGTGTCAAAGAAGTCCATGCCGTATCGCTGTGAGAATCCTTTTGCCACATAGTGAGCCTTGAATTCTGTTGGCTTCCCCAGATGAGTCTTGACACGGAAGACCCATTTGCCTGCGACCACATTGGTGTGTGGTGGTCGAGGAACGTTAGTGTAGGTGGAGGTTGCCTTGAAAGAGGCTAGTTCCCTGGCAATGGCGCCGTGCCATTGGTCTGCTTGGGGCCCATTCACGGCCTCAGAATATGTGTTGGGGGTGGCGATAGGAGCTGTGGTGATGGTGGTGCTAAGGAGAGGAATGCGGGGATAGCGTCGGCGTCGAGGGTTCATGGGAGGAGTTGGTCGTCGAAGGGAGTTGAGGCCATCTCCGGCTACAATCCAGGAAGGCAGGAAGGTGGTACGAAGAAGCTCAACATGGCGATCTTCCTGGATGTTGAGATCTCCGTCGGTGGTTGTGATAAGAGAGGCTGCAGTTCTGTTTCTGGTGGATCGCCGTAGCACAGGTTCCGCTGTTGGCAGAATTTGAGGTGCAGGCGCCTCGGATGCTCTGGCCACTGCGGTTTCTGCTGTTACTATTGGTGGTGCTGACGCTGCTGTGCCTAGAGGTTGAACTGTCGTTGAGGGAAGTGGATACCCGAGTGTTGGGAGATGCTCAGAGATGGTTTCATAGTCCGGGTCAGGAGTGAGGGGTGGTAGTGAGATTGGCCGTGGTTGAACAGGAGTGTGTGTGGGAGAGAGAGTTGGCGAGGTGGATGTTGTTGAAGGAGTTGCTGGTGAGGATGGAGCGACTGGTGGAGGATGGATGGTCGGAGTTGCGGACACAGTGGGTTGTTCTGGGAAGAGTGTCCAGGTAAGAGGAGTAGTGGAGATGGGTGCTGATTGACGGAAGAAGGGAGTAATCTCGTCAAAGTGGACATCTGTGCTGTAGGTTTCCCGTTTGAGTTCGGGCTTGTAGAACAAGTACCCGGAGGAGTTGAGGGCGAACCCGACGAACATGCGGCGCGTGGCTCGTGGGCCAACCTTGGAGAGGTGAGCGTGATCTCTGACACCCTTGTTGATCAGGTTGTAGGTTGTAGAACCCCATACTCGAAGTTTGGAGATGTCTGGCTTGTATCCCAGCCAAAACTCTGCTGGGGTGATATCAGGAAGTTGCTTGGCTGGATAATAGTTGTGCACTCGGGTGGCATAGCGTAGTGCATAGGTCCAGAAGGTTTCTGGCGCTCCAGCATGCACAAGTAGAGTGCGAGTGAGAGCGACCAGGACCCCATTCCGTCTTTCTGCCACTCCGTTCTGCTCTGGTGCTTCTGGTATACTCATTTCATGCTAGATACCACGTTCTGTCAGAAATTCACGGAGTTCATGAGACAGAAATTCACCACCTCTGTCTGTCCAGATTTTACCAATGGACCGGTTGAAGCGGCTCATTTGATACTTGGACCACTTGATAAAGGCAGGCTTGGCATCAGCTTTGGACTTGAGAGGGATTGTTGCGCCAAAGCGAGAGTGATCGTCCACAATGGTGAGGAAGTACTCATAGCCTTGAAGAGAGGTGGGGCGAATTGGTCCCATCAGATCCATGTGGATGATGTCCAGAGGTCTTGCTGCTCGTGCGACTCGAGGAGGATGAGGATATGCTTTTAATTTCCCAAGACTGCAAGCAGTGCAAGGTGGTCCTGCAAGACGAGTTAGTGGTGAGAGGGGTGGCAGGCCTTTCACCATATTTTTGGCCTGGAGACGAAGAAGGGCATTGAAATTTGGATGACCCAGGCGATGATGATGTAGGAGCAGAGGATGAGAAAGACTCCGGCAATCACAGGTGGAGGGTTGAACTTCTGCTTCAACAGTGAAGATTGCGGTTGTTCGGGGAATCTGCAGGCTGTAGAGATCGTTGCGGATGGTGAAGGTTGCCAGTGGTTTGTTGTCAGCCGTCGTCAGTCGGGCTTCTGACCCATAGGCGGGGAAGAAGATGTTTACTCCTTCCTTCTGGAGTTGGTGAACTGAAAGGAGGTTGTTTCGAAGATCCGGAGTGTGATAACCCCGGATCTGATTAATTGGTGCTGCCGAAGATGTGAGAGTAGCGGAGTAGCGGCATAGCGATGACATTCCCTTGGTGGCACCGATAATGGTCACTGGTGTTGCCAGCGGCGTGGTGATATAAGCATCTTTGAGTGCATGAATAGCACATCCGGAATCGAGAACTTGCTCAATGTAGAGGGAGTCGTATGTCGCGAGGAGTGTAAGCGAAGGTAGTTCTCCGTCTTGGATGGAGACTTGAGCGACATCAAAGGAGGACTCAGATGCGGATTCAGAGTGTGTATTGTCATGGTCTGGTACGGCGCGCGGCGGAAGGAGGTGAACAAGCACGGTTGCGGCTGCAAAGATGATAACTGGAAGCATAATGGCAGGTTACCAGGGTTGGGAACCTATTGCTCTGATACCATGTCAGGATTATGAGAACCAGAAAAGGGCGACTTGCGAGGGCTTCGGGCCCTGATGGTCGACAAGTGTTGGGCTGAACCGTTATTCATAGAGTACATATCTGAACGGTGCGAGGCAGCCAAGCTGCTGAAGAACGGAGAATGATGAGAGCTGTGACAAGGATGAAGAAAATCATTGATTGATAGAATAGAGGAAGCAAGAAAGTACACTAATCCAGGCTACTTAAAGTAGTGGTCCAAGCCTCGCTAGAACCTCTACGAGGTGGAAGCGCTAGTTCGTGTCATCTAGGCGACGTGTGGCGATGATCTCGCCGTAGCGCGATTTGTCGTGTTTCCCCGGGACTTCAGGTTGTGGCAATGTCAGCGCACAGATCTCGTTCGTGTGTGTCCGTTGAGATTCGTGCGGTTCTTTTCTTGACTATGCTTGGATGTGCTCCGGCCTTCTCGCTGGTTTCTCTTCTTTATTTCCGACAAGGCACACTAAGGCGCAGTAAGGTGCAGTCAGACGCAGTCAGGCGCAGTCAGGTGCAGTTAGGCGCAGTCAGGCGCAGTCAGGCGCACTCAGGTGCAGTCAGGCGTAGTCAGGCACACTCAGGAGTACTCAGGCGCACTCAGGCGCACTCAGGCGCACTCAGGCACACTCAGGCGCACTCAGGCGCACTCAGGCGCACTCAAGCGCACTCAAGCGGATTCAGGTGTAGTCAGGCGCAGTCAGGCGCAGTCAGGCGCACTCAGGCGCCCTCAGGCGCACTCAGGCGGAGTCAGGTGCACTCAGGCGGTGTCAGGCCCAGTCAGGCGCAGTCAGGCGCAGTCGGGTGCACTCAGGCACACTCAAGCGCAGTCAGGCGCACTCAGGCGTAGTCAGGCACACTCAGGCGTAGTCAGACACAGTCAGGTGCACTCAGGCACACTCAGGTACACTCAGGCGCACTCAGACGCACTCAGGTGGACTCAGGCGCACTCATGCGCACTCAGGCGCAGTCAGGCTCACTCAGGCGCACTCAAGCGCACTCAGGCGCATTCAGGCGCCATCAGGCGCACTCAGGCGCACTCAGGTGCATTCAGGCGCACTCAGGCATACTCAGGCACACTTAGGCGCACTCAGGCGCACTCAGGCACACTCAAGCAAACTCAGGCGCATCAGGCGCACTCAGGCGCACTCAGGTGCACTCAGGCGGAGTCAGGCGCAGTCCGGTGCAGTCAGGCGCACTCAGGCACACTCAGGCGCATTTAGGCCCAATTAGGCGCACTCAGGCGCAGTCAAACACAGTCAGACACAGTCAGGCATACTCAGGCGCACTCAGGCGCACTCAGGCGCACTCAAGCGCACTCAGGTGCACTCAAGCACACTCAGGCGCACTCAGGCGGACTCAGGCGCACTCAGGTGCAGTCAGGCGCACTCAGGCGCACTCAGGCGCACTCAGGCGCACTCAAGCGCACTCAGGCCCTCTCAGGCGCTCTCTGGTGCACTCAGGCACTCTCAAGTGCACGCAGGTGCACTCAGGCGCACTCAGGCCCAGTCAGGCGCACTCAGGTGTCAGGAAATGTGCGACACCATCACAATCCAGACAACTTCTGAAGGAAGGCTGAGATGTTGCTGCAACAGCTGAATACGGCTCGGGAGTCTGGGACTGAGAATCACAAGGCTGCAATGATAGGTTAGGATGCTAAGGAGGACCTCTTGAGCTTTTGACATGCATGATTGCGGAATGGGCCTTTGAATGACAACATTGCAAAAGAGAGGTGGGGGCAGTGCCAAGGCGCGGGCCGAAAGGCCATAGCGCTGAGGCACAGGCAGAAGGAGCATGAGGGCCATAGCAATACTACGCGGGCCACTGAGGAGAGGCAACGATGGAACCAGCAATGAAGACATCCACGAAGATGAAGACGGAGCGCCACAGCGTCCAGGGGCGGGCCGAGCGGTTAGCGAGGCCGCAGCGCGAAGGAGCAGGCTGAGTAGCGAACGAGTAGCGTGGAGGCAGGGCAGAGCCCGGGCCTTGCAGAAGCAGATTGAATAGAACGAATGCAATAATAGCGATGGATGGCACTGTGCCATGGCAGCGGGCCATGGTCACAGGCTGAGTGGGGGCATGGCCGAAGCCCGGGCCGAAGAGACAAAGAGGGAATGCTGAAGTGATTGAACAATAACTGGTAGTTACAATATTGAACATATGCAGGTTAAGTAGTAGCCTAGAACACAGCATAAGAATACTACTCTATGGGTTAGCGCTAACTATGGTGGCCTGTACGTCACATGGCGCAGCAGGCGTTCTGCCGCTGCTGCTGCTGTTGCTGATGGTGGAGTCGCGAAGCAGCTCCACACGGATGCCAAGAACTCTGGTCGGGTTTGCTCAGGAGGTGCTGTGTCCGTTGGAACCTTGCCGCGCGCTCCTGTTGGCACGTAGTGGGTACTGCGCCGCCTGGTGACGGGCGGCTGGTCGGCGCCGGTTATGTTGGCTGATCAGACAGCCCACCTTCCGCTAGTGCAACATTTAATGCCGTTTGCGCGAGGTTCGTTCTTGACTGTGCTGTGTTGAGCGGTAGGGCCATTGTGTTGGCATGTCTCCGATGCTCGTGGCCGGAGGTGAGCTTGACAGGACCGGAGTATTCGGAGGATGTCCGAGAAGAATTTCTTTTGTGGTTCTGCGGATAGAGAGGGAGGGCTAGGGAACCTGGGTTCCCACTTGTGGTAATTGATATGTTTTCCGACATCAGGCGCACTCAGGTGCACTCAGGTGCACTGAGGCGCAGTCAGGCGCAATCAGGCGCAGTCAGGCGCACTCAAGTGCACTCAGGCGCAGTCAGGCGCAGTCAGGTGCAGTCAGGCACAGTCGGGCGCCCTCAGGCGCACTCCAGCGCACTCAAGCGCATTCCGGCGCACTCAGGCGCACTCAGGCGCACTCATGCGCACTCAGGCGCACTCAGGTGCACTCGGCCACAGTCAGGCGCAGTCAGGCGCAGTCAGGCGCAGTCAGGCACACTAAGGCGCAGTCAGGAGTAGTCAGGCGCAGTCAGGCGCAATCAGGCGCAGTCAGGTGCAGTCAGGTGCAGTCAGGCACACTCAAGCGTACTCAGACGCTCTCAGGCGCACTCAGGCGCACTCAGGCGCACTCAGGCGGAGTCAGGCGCAGTCAGGCGTAGTCAAGCGCAATCAGGCGCAGTCAGACGCAGTCAGGCGCACTCAGGCACACTCAGGCGCACTCAGGCGGAGTCAGGCACACTCAGGCAGAGTCAGGCGCAGTCAGGCACAGTGAGGCGCACTCAGGCGCACTCAGGCGCAGTTAGGCGCAGTCAGGCGCAGTTAGACACAGTCAGGCGCACTTAGGCACACTCACGTACACTTAGGCACACTCAGACACACTCAGGTACACTCAGGCGCACTCAGGCACACTCAGGCGCACTCAGGCGCACTTAGGCGCACTCAGGCGCACTCAGGCGCACTCAGGCGCACTCAGGCGCACTCAGGCGCACTCAGGCGCACTCAAGCGCAGTAAAGCAAAGTCAGGCACAGTCAGGCGCAGTGAGGTGCAGTCAGGCGCAATCAGACGCAGTCAGGCGTAGTTAGGCGCAGTCAGGCGCAGTCAGGTGTACTGAGGCGTACTCAGGCGTACTCAGGCGCACTCACATGCACTCAGGCGCACTCAGGCACACTCAGGCACACTCAGGCGCATTCAGGCGTACTCAAGCGCACTCAAGCGCACTCAGGCACAGTCGGGCGCAATCAGGCGCAGTCAGGCATAGTCAGGTGCATGCAGGCGCACTCAGGCGTACTCAGGCGCTCTCAGGCGCACTCAAGCGCACTCAGGTGCACTCAGGCGCACTCAGGCACACTCAGGCACACTGAGGCGCACTCAGGCGCTCTCAGGCGCACTCAGGTGCACTCTGGCGCACTCAGGCACACTCAGGCGCACTCAGGCACACTCATGCGTACTCCGGCGCACTCAAGCGCACTCAGGCGCACGCAAGCGCACTCAGGCGCACGCAGGCGCACGCAGGCGCACTGAGGCGCACTCAGGTGCACTGAGGTGCACTCAGGCGCACGCAGGCGCACTCAGGCGTACTCAGGCACACTCAGGCGCACTCAGGCGCACTCAGGCGTACTCTGGCGCACTTAGGCGCACTCACGCGTACTCAGGTGCACTCAGGTGCATTCCGGCGGAGTCACGTGCAGTCCGGCGCAATCAGCCGCACTCAGGCGTACTCAGGCGCACTCAGGTGCAGTCAGACACAGTCAGACACAGGCAGGCGCACTCAGGCGCACTCAGGCGCACTCCGCCGCACTCAGGCGCACTCAGGTGCACTCAGGCGCACTCCGCCGCGCTCAGGCGCACTCAAGCGCACTCATGCGCAATCAGGCGCACTCAGGCGCACTCATGCACACGCAAGCGCACTCAGGCGCAGGCAGGTACACGCAGGCACATGCAGGCACACTGAGGCCCACTCAGGTGCACTCAGGCGCACCCAGGCACACTCAGGCGTACTCATGCGTATTTAGGCAAACTCAGGCGCACTCAGGCGCACTCAGGCGCACTCAGGCGCACTAAGGTGCACTCAGGCACACTCAGGCACACTCAGGAGGAGGCAGGCGTAGTCCGGCACACTCAGGCACACTCAGGCACACTCAGACGTACTCAGGCGCAGTCAGACGCGCAGTCAGGCGCAGTCAGACAGAGTCAGACGCAGTCAGTTCCACTCAGGAGCACTCAGGCCCACTCAAGCGCACTAAGGCGCACTCAGGCGCACTCAGGCGCACTTAGGCGCACTCAGGCGCACTCAGGCGGAGTCAGGCGCAAGCAGGCGCAGTCAGGCGCAGGCAGGCGCAGTCAGGCATAGTCAGACGCAGTCAGGCGCAGTCAGGCTTAGTCTGGCGCTGTCAGGCACACTCACGTGCACTCACGCGTACTCAGGTGCACTTCGGCGCACTCACGCGTACTCAGGCGCACTCAAGCGCACTCAGGCGCACTCAGGCACACTTAGGCGCACTCAAAAGCACTCAGGTGTACTGAGGCGCACTCAGGCGCACTCAGGCGGAGTCAGGCGCAGTCAGGCGCAGTCAGGTGCAGTCAGGCACAGTCAGACACTCTCAGGCGCACTCAGGCGCAGTCAGGCGCACTCAGGCGCAGTCAGGCGCACTCAGGCGCAGTCAGACATGGTCAAGCAAATTCAGGCGCACTCAGGCACACTCAAGCGCACTCAGGCGCAGTCAGGCGCACTCAGGCGCATTCAAGCGCACTCAAGCATACTCAGGTACACTCAGTGTTGTTCTTCTATGCCCCATGGCCAGTGCTATGGGTTGACGGACAGGTTGGGCATGCACTACTCCCTTGGAGTAAGTCCCCCAAACCTTGTTCGTGGTGCAAGTCCAAGCGAGACACCAGAAGTGTAGCGCAACGGATGGCATGTTGGACTTAGGGACAACAGGTCCTGCGATCGAGCCTTGATGTGCGCAGCAGGTTTTTTGACCTTCTAGCACAGGGGAAGTTTCTTAGACATTTCTCCATGCATGAGGAGAGTGCGCCACTTGGCGGTCAGTGGATGCGCCAATTGGCGGACTGGTGAGGTGGTGTGGAGTGACCACCCCAAAAGTGTCACCACCCACACACCTTAGAAGCCAGGCCTAGGACTATATGTACCAGGCTCATTCCTCATTCTAATTACACAATCTGGCCTTAGATGCTCCTCACAGAGTTGTCCAACTAAGGAACAGTATAAAGAAGACACTGGTTGGTCTAAGCCCCAGGAGTTAGTCTTTGACTAGCACCTCGCGCGAAAGTGACCAAGTGTTAAGTGGACACAGTTGCTAGCAAGTGATTGCCTAGGAACTGCTCNTCAACAGTGGCTACCACAGGGCAGACCACTGGAGCAAATGTGAGTGCTATGTCACTGCCGCAAGGTCTTGGACCCCTGGGAGGAATCCCCATTTTCGAGGGGATTGACTTCCCCCTTTGGAGATGGCAGTTTGAGCTGGCGATGAAAGTGCGCGGCTTCATCAAGCTACTGAAGGGAGAGGAGCAGGTTCCCGCGGAAGGCACATCTGAGCATGAGGCTTGGATGGATCGAAATGATATTGTAATGTCATTCCTCAGCAACGCGATAGCCAAGAAGTATGTTCCCATCATTGCCGGGTACACGCTGGCTTCCGAAGCTTACGACAAGCTCAAGCGCGTGCACCAATCCACCTCCCTCGCGAACAGGCTATTCATCCTACAACGGCTGATCAGCATGCGGGTGAATGAGGGCGAATCAATCCCCGATTTCCTACAGGAGTTTGAAGGACTCCTTGGCGAGGCTCGCCAGATGAACTGGGACCTTGACGAGAACATGCAAGCCATGATCCTCCTCATGGCGCTACCGGAGAGCTGGAGTCCAATGATCACTGTCATGGGCGGCTGGAAGGAGGACGACCTGACGTACACGGCAGTGTCCGAGTACGTGCGAAACGAGACCATGCGCCGCAGCGGAAGTGAGGCTAACTTATCAGCCTATGCCGCACGCTACGGTGGCCGCGGGAGCAAAGGGTCAGCCTCTGGTCAGAAAGGCGGCAGCGGAAGTAGTGGCGGCGGAGGCAACAATGGCGCCAAGGCTCCCAAGCGACAGGGTAACTGCCGCAACTGCGGCAAACCTGGGCACTGGGCAAGAGAGTGCAGGTCGCCAAAGAAGGAAGACGGCGGAAGCGGTGGGAACAAAGGCAACAAAAAGGGTGGCAAGAAGCCACCAACATGATGGCACAGAGCACGCCTCTAGCAAAAGGAGCGGCGCTGCTCAGGCCAGGAGCTTTTGGGCTCAACTCCAACACCGATCATCACTCCAGCAACGACCAGGCTGGATTTGTCTCCATCGGCCCCACCGATCGGCGGTTCAGATGTGCAAACGGCAGCGTCGTCAACGCAAAGGGCGTGGGAGACAAGCTGGTGAGCATCAACATTAATGGTGCACAGAAGGATCTACGGCTACGTGACGTGGTCTACATGCCCTCCTTTGCGGCAAACCTTCTGTCCGTGTCAAAGATAACGGACAACGACATGACAGTGGTGTTCACACAGAAGAAGGCGGTCATCGCCAGGAACGAGGACATCAAGGTCCTCTATGCCAACAAAGATCTCGTGGCACAGGTTCCACGGGTTGACGGACTCTACGTATTGCAGACAACGGCAGCAAAGACCTCGGAAGACGAGGGTCATGCGGGTGCAGCGGAGGCAGTGGTCTCGGCACCAACACAGGAGAGCACACCAACAAGAACTGAAAAAGCATCCTCTGCCGCAAAG
>SZWC01000577.1:152188-173550 GCA_023375785.1 Penium margaritaceum | reverse complement strand
TGCTATGGGTTGACGGACAGGTTGGGCATGCACTGCTCCCTTGGAGTAAGTCCCCCAAACCTTGTTCGTGGTGCAAGTCCAAGCGAGACACCAGAAGTGTAGCGCAACGGATAGCATGTTGAACTTAGGGACAACAGGTCCTGCGATCGAGCCTTGATGTGCGCAGGAGGTTTTTTGACCTTCTAGCACAGGGGAAGTTTCTTAGACATTTCTCCATGCATGAGGAGAGTGCGCCACTTGGCGGTGAGTGGATGCGCCAATTGGCGGACTGGTGAGGTGGTGTGGAGTGGCCACCCCAAAAGTGTCACTACCCACACACCTTAGAAGCCAGGCCTAGGACTATATGTACCAGGCTCATTCCTCATTCTAATTACACAATCTGGCCTTAGATGCTCCTCACAGAGTTGTCCAACTAAGGAACAGTATAAAGAAGACACTGGTTGGTCTAAGCCCCAGGATATAGTCTTTGACTAGCACCTCGCGCGAAAGTGACCAAGTGTTAAGTGGACACAGTTGCTAGCAAGTGATTGCCTAGGAACTGCTCAGTGTGGAACCGTGATCCTGAGGGTGATATCTTCTCCTAGCTGAAATGCTAAGAGCGGACGGCAGGTTCTATTGTGTCGGCCCTGTTTTCTAGTCCGTTTGCCTCAGGCCGGTTGACACTCAGGAACACTCAGGCGCACTCACGCACACTCAGGCGCACTCAGGCGCATTCAGGCGTACTTAGGGGCACCCAGGCACACTCAGGCGGTGTCAGGCGCAGTCCGGCAGGGTCAGGCTCACTCTGGCGCACTGAGGTGCACTCAGGCAAAGTCAGGCGCACTCAGGTGCAGTCAGACACAGTCAGAGCCAGTCAGGCACACTCACGCGCACTCAGGCGCACTCAGGCGCACTTAGGCACACTCAGGCGCACTCAGGCACACTCAAGTGCACTCAGGCGCACTCAGGCGCACTCAGGCACACTCAGGTGCACTCAGGCGCACTCACGCGGAATCAGTCGCACTTAGGCACACTCAGGCGGACTCAGGCGCTCTATGGCGCTCTCAGGCGCTCTCTGGCGTACTCTGGCGCACTCAGGCGCACTCAGGTGCACTCAGGCGTACTCAGCCCCAGTCAAGCGCACTCAGGCGCACTCAGGCGCACTCAGGCGCACTCAAGCGTAGTCAGGCGTAGTCAGGCGCAGTCAGGCGCACTCAGGCGCACTCAGGCGCACCCAGGCGCACTCATGCGCAGTTAGGCGCAGTCGGGCGCCCTCGGGCGCACTCAGGCACATTCAGGTGCACTCAAGCGCACTTAGGCGCACTCAGGCGCACTCAGGTGCACTCAGGCATACTTAGGCGCACTCATGCGCACTCAGGCGCACTCAGGCACACTCAGGCCCACTAAGGCGCACTAAGGCGCACTCAGGCGCAGTTAGGCACAGTCAGGCGTAGTCAGGAGCAGTCAGGTGCACTAAGGCGCAGTCAGGCGCAGTCAGGTGTAGTCAGGTGCAGTCAAGCGCACTCAGGCAGAGTCAGGCGCGGTCAGGCGCACTCAGGCGTACTCAGGCGCACTCAAGCGCACTCAGGCACACTCAGGCGCACTCAGGCGCACTCAGGCGGAGTCAAGCGTAGTCAGGCGCAGTAAGGCGCACTAAGGCGCACTCAGGCGGAGTAAGGTATACTTAGGCGGAGTCAGGCGTAGTCAGGCGGTGTCATGCGCAGTCAGGTGCGCTCAGGCGCAGTCAGGCGAAGTCAGGCGCAGTCAGACACAGTCAGGCGCACTCAGGCACACTCAGGTGCACTCAGGCGCACTCAGACGCATTCAGGCGCACTCATGTGCACTTAGGCGCACTCAGGCGCACTCAGGCGCACTCAAGCGCACTCACGCGCACTCAGGCGCACTCAGGCACACTCAGGCGTACTCAGGCTCACTCGGGAGCATTCAGGAGGACCCAGGCGCACTGAGGCGCACTCAGGCGCACTCAGGCGCACTCAAGCGCACGCAAGCGTACTCAGGCACACGCAGGTGCATGCAGGCGCACGCAGGTGCACTGAGGCGTACTTAGGTGCACTCAAGCGCACTCACGCGTTGTCACCCGCACTCAGGGGCACTGAGGCGCACTGAAGCGGGGTCAAGCGCAGTCTGGCGCACTCAGGCGCACTCAGGGGCACTCAGGCGCACTGAGGCGCATTCAGGCGCACTGAGGCGAAGTTAGACATAGTCGGATACAGTCAGGCGCACTCAGTCGCACTCAGGCACACTCGAGCGCACTCAGGCGCACTCAGGCCCACTCAGGCGCACTCAGGCGCACTTTGGCGCACTCAGGCGCACTCAGGCACACTCAGGCGCACTCAGGCGCATGCAAGCACACTCAGGTGCACGACGCATGCAAGCACACGCAGGCACATTGACGCGCACTCAGGCGCTTTGAGGCGCTTTGAGGCGCACTCATGCGCACTCAGGCGCACTCAGGCGCACTCAGGCGCACTCAAGCGTACTCAGGCGCACTGAGGTGCACTTAGGCGCACTCAGTTGCACTCTGGCGGAGTCAGGCGCAGTCCGGCACAATCAGGCGCACTCAGGCGCACTGAGGCGCACTCAGGCGCAGTCAGGCGCACACAGGTGCAGTCTGACATAGTCAGACACAGTCAAGTACACTAAGGCATACTCAGGCGCACTCAAGCGCACTCAGGCGCACTCAGGCGCACTCAGGCGCACTCAGGCGCACTCAGACGCAGTCAGGCGCAGTAAGGCGCATTCAGGCGCAGTCAAGCGCAGTCAGGCGCTGTCAGGCGGATTCAGGTGCACTCAGGCGCACTCAGGCACACTCAGGCGCTCTTTGGCGCACTCAGAAACACTCAAGCGTACTCAGGAGCACTCAGGCGCACTCAGGCGCACTCAGGCGCATTCAGGCGGAGTCAAGCGCAGTCAGGCGAAGTCAGGCGCAGTCAGGCATAGTCAGGCACACTCAGGCAAACTCAGGCGCAGTTAGACATAGTCAGGCAAATTCAGGCGCACTCAGGAACACTCAAGCGCACTCAAACGCACTCAGGCGCACTCATGCGCATTTAGGCGCACTCAGGCGCACTCAGGCGCACTCAGGCGCACTCAGGCAAAATCAGGAGTAGTCAAGCGCAGTCCGGTGCACTCACGGGTACTCAGGCACGCTCAGGCATACTGAGGCGCTGTCAGGCGCAATCAGGCGTAGACAGACACAGTGAGACACATTCAGTTACACTCAGGCGTACTCAGGCGCACTCAAGTGCACTAAGGCGCACTAAGGCGCACTCAGGCGCACTCAGACATAGTCAGGAACAGTTAGGCGCAGGCAGGCGCAATCAGGCGTAGTCAGACACAGTCTGGCGCAGTCAGGCGCAATCAGGTACTGTCAGGTACACTCACGTGCCCTTTCGCGTACTCAGGTGCACTTCGGTGCACTCAGGCACACTCAGGCGCACTCAAGCGCACTCAGGCGGAGTCAGGCACAGTCAGGCGTAGTCATGCACAGTCAGGCACACTCAGGCACTCTCAGGCGCACTCAGGCACAGTCAGGCGCACTCAGGCGCAGTCAGACATAGTCAGGCGAATTCAGGAGCACTCAGGCACACTCAGGCGCACTCAGGCACACTCAGGCGCACTCAGGCGCACTCAGGCGCACTTAGGTGCATTCAGGCGCACTCAGGCATACTCAGGCGCACTCAGGCACACTCAAGCGCACTCAGGCGTACGCAGGCACACTCAGGTGGAGTCAGGCGCAGTCAGGCGCAGTCAGGTGCAGTCAGGCATAGTGAGGCACTCTCAGGCGCACTCAGGCGCAGTCAGGCGCACTCAGGCGCAGTCAGACATAGTCAGGCAAATTCAGGCGCACTCAGGCACACTCAAGCGCACTCAGGCGGAGTCAGGCGCACTCAGGCGCATTCAGGCGCACTCAAGCATACTCAGGCGCACTCAGGCACACTCAGGCGCACTCAGGCACACTCAGGCGCACTCAGGCGCACTCAGGCGCACTCAGGCGGTGTCAGGCGCAGTCCGGCGCAGTCAGGCGCACTCAGGCGCACTCAGGCGCATTCAGGCGCACTCAGGCGTACTCAGGCGCACTCAGGCGCACTCAGGCGGAGTCAGGCGCAGTCAGGCGTAGTCAGGCGCACTCAAGCGCACTCAGGCGCACTCAGGCGCACTCTGGCGCACTCAGGCGTAGTCAGGCGCAGTCAGGCGCACTCAGGCGCAGTCAGACATAGTCAGGCAAATTCAGGCGCACTCAGGCACACTCAAGCGCACTCAGGCGGAGTCAGGCGCACTCAGGCGCACTCAGGCGCACTCAGGCACACTCAGGCGCACTCAGGCGCACTCAGGCGCACTCAGGCGGTGTCAGGCGCAGTCCGGCGTAGTCAGGCGCACTCTAGCGCACTCAGGCGCACTCAGGCAAAGTCAGGCGCACTCAGGCACAGTCAGACACAGTCAGAGCCAGTCAGGCACACTCACGCGCACTCAGGCGCACTCAGGCGCACTTAGGCACACTCAGGCGCACTCAGGCGCACTCAGGCGCATTCAGGCGCACTCAGGCGCACTCAAGCACACTCAGGTGCACTCAGGCGCACTCAGGCGCAATCAAGCGCACTCAGGCACACTTAGGCAGACTCAGGTGCTCTTAGGCGCTCTCTGGCGTACTCAGGCGCACTCAGGCGCACTCAGGCGCACTCAGGCGTACTCAGCCCCAGTCAAGCGCACTCAGGCGCACTCAGGCGCACTCTGGCGCACTCAGGCGTAGTCAGGCGCAGTCAGGCGCACTCAGGTGCACTTAGGCGCACCCAGGCGCAGTCATGCGCAGTCAGGCGCAGTCGGGCGCCCTCGGGCAAACTCAGGCACATTCAGGTGCACTCAGGCGCACTTAGGCGCACTCAGGCGCACTCAGGTGCACTCAGGCGCACTTAGGCGCACTCAGGCGCACTCAAGCGCACTCAGGCGCACTCAGGCCCACTAAGGCGCACTCAGGCGCAGTCAGGCGCAGTCAGGCATAGTTAGGCGCAGTCAGGTGCACTAAGGCGCAGTCAGGCGCAGTCAGGTGTAGTCAGGCACAGTCAGGCGCACTCAGGCACAGTCAGGCGCAGTCAGGCGCACCCAGGCGTACTCACGCGCACTCAAGCGCACTCAGGCGCACTCAGGCGCACTCAGGCACACTCAGGCGGAGTAAGGTGTACTCAGGCGGAGTCAGGCGTAGTCAGGCGCACTCAGGCGCACTCAGGCGCACTTTGGCGCATTCAGGCGCACTCAGGCGTACTCAAGCTCACTCAGGAGCATTCAGGAGGACCCAAGCACACTGAGGCGCACTCAGGCGCACTCAGGCGCACTCAAGCGCACGCAAGCGTACTCAGGCACACGCAGGTGCATGCAGGCGCACGCAGGTGCACTGGGGCATACTCAGGTGCACTCAAGCGCACTCAGGCGCACTCACTCGCACTCAGGCGCACTCAGGCGCACTCAGGCGGAGTCAAGCGCAGTTCGGCGCACTCAGGCGCATCAGGGGCACTCAGGCACACTCAAGCGCATTCAGGTGCACTCAGGCGAAGTTAGACATAGTCGGATACAGTCAGGCGCACTTAGTCGCACTCAGGCGCACTCAAGCGCACTCAGGCGCACTCAGGCGCACTCAGGCGTACTCAGGCGCACTCAGGCGCACTCAGGCGCACTCAGACACACTCAGGCGCACTCAGGCGCACGCAAGCACACTCAGGCGCACGGCGCATGCAAGCACACACAGGCACATTGACGCGCACTCAGGCGCTTTGAGGCGCTTTCAGGCGCACTCATGCGCACTCAGGCGCACTCAGGCGCACTCAGGCGCACTCATGCGCACTCAAGCACACTAAGGTGCACTCAGGCACAGTCAGGCGCAGTCAGGCGCAGTCAGGCGCACTAAGGCGCAGTCAGGAGTAGTCTGGCGCAGTCAGGCGCAATCAGGCGCAGTCAGGTGCAGTCAGGTGCAGTCAGGCACACTCAGGCGTACTCAGGCGCACCCAGGCGGACTCAGGCGCACTCACGCGCACTCAGGCGGAGTCAGGCGCAGTCAGGCGCAGTCAGGCGCAGTCAGGTGCAGTCAGACGCAGTCAGGCGCACTCAGGCACACTCAGGCGCACTCAGGCGGAGTCAGGCACACTCAGGCAGAGTCAGGCGCAGTCAGGCACAGTGAGGCGCACTCAGGCGCACTCAGGCACAGTCAGGCGCAGTCAGGCGCAGTCAGGTGCAATTAGACACAGTCATGCGCACTCAGGCACACTCACGTACACTTAGGCACACTCAGACACACTCAGGTACACTCAGGTGCACTCAGGCGCACTCAGGCGCACTCAGGCGCACTTAGGCGCACTCAGGCGAGCTCAGGCGCACTCAGGCACACTCAAGCGCACTCGGGCGCACTCAAGCGCAGTAAAGCAAAGTCAGGCATGGTTAGGCGCAGTGAGGTGCAGTCAGGCGCAATCAGACGCAGTCAGGCGGAGTTAGGGGCAGTCAGGCGTTGTCAGGTGCACTGAGGCGTACTCAGGCGTACTCAGGCGCACTCAGGCGCACTCAGGCGCACTCAGGCACACTCAGGCACACTCAGGCGCACTCAGGCACACTCAAGCACACTCAAGCGCACTCAGGCACACTCAGGCGCACTCAGGCGCACTCACGCGCACTCAGGCGCACTCAGGCGCACCCAGGCGGACTCAGGCGCACTCACGCGCACTCAGGCGCACTCAGGCGCACCCAGGCGGACTCAGGCGCACTCACGCGCACTCAGGCGCACTCAGGCGCACCCAGGCGGACTCAGGCGCACTCACGCGCACTCAGGCGCACTCAGGCGCACCCAGGCGGACTCAGGCGCACTCACGCGCACTCAGGCGCACTCAGGCGCACCCAGGCGGACTCAGGCGCACTCACGCGCACTCAGGCGCACTCAGGCGCACCCAGGCGGACTCAGGCGCACTCACGCGCACTCAGGCGCACTCAGGCGCACCCAGGCGGACTCAGGCGCACTCACGCGCACTCAGGCGCACTCAGGCGCACTCAGGTGCACTCAGGCGCACTCAGGCACACTCAGGCACACTGAGGCGCACTCAGGCGCTCTCAAGCGCACTCAGGTGCACTCAGGCGCACTCAGGCACACTCAGGCGCACTCAGGCACACTCATGCGCACTCAGGCGCACTCAAGCGCACTCAAGCACACGCAAGCGCACTCAGGCACACGTAGGCGCACCCAGGCGCACTGAGGCGCACTCAGGTGCACTGAGGCGCACTCAGGCGCACGCAGGCGCACTCAGGCGTATTCAGGCACACTCAAGCGCACTCAGGCGCACTCAGGCGTACTCTGGCGCACTCAGGCGCACTCAGGCGTACTCAGGTGCACTCAGGTGCATTCCGGCGGAGTCACATGCAGTCCGGCGCAATCAGCCGCACTCAGGCGTACTCAAGCGCACTCAGGCGCAGTCAGATACAGTCAGACACAGTCAGGCGTTCTCAGGCGCACTCAGGCGCACTCCGCCGCACTCAGGCGCACTCCGCCGCACTCAGGCGCACTCAGGCGCACTCAGGCGCACTCCGCTGCGCTCAAGCGCACTCAAGCGCACTCAGGCGCAATCAGGCGTACTCAGGCGCACTCAGGCACACGCAAGCACACTCAGGCGCACGCAGGTGCACGCAGGCACATGCAGGCACACTGAGGCCCACTCAGGTGCACTCAGGCGCACCCAGGCACACTCACACGTACTTAGGCGCAGTCAGGCGCGCAGTAAGGCGCAGTCAGACAGAGTCAAACGCAGTCAGTTCCACTCAGGAGCACTCAGGCCCACTCAAGCGCACTAAGGCGCACTCAGGCGCACTCAGGCGCACTCAAGCGCACTCAGGCGCACTCAGGCGGAGTCAGGCGTAGGCAGGCACAGTCAGGCATAGTCAGACGCAGTCAGGCGCAGTCAGGCGCAGTCTGGCACTCTCAGGCACACTCACGTGCACTCACGCGTACTCAGGTGCACTTCGGCGCACTCACGCGTACTCAGGCGCACTTAGGCGCACTCAGGCGCACTCAGGCACACTCAGGCGCACTCAAAAGCACTCAGGTGTACTCAGGCGCACTCAGGCACACTCAGGCGGAGTGAGGCGCAGTCAGGCGCAGTCAGGTGCAGTCAGGCATAGTCAGGCACTCTCAGGTGCACTCAGGCGCAGTCAGGCACACTCAAGCGTAGTGAGACATAGTCAGGCAAATTCAGGCGCACTCAGGCACACTCAAGCGCATTCAGGCGCAGTCAAGCATACTCAGGTGCACTCAGGAACACTCAGGCGCACTTAGGCACACTCAGGCGCACTCAGGCGAGCTCAGGCGTACTTAGGGGCACTCAGGCACACTGAGGCGGTGTCAGGCGCAGTCCGGCGCAGTCAGGCGCACTCAGGCGCACTCAGGCGCACTCAGGCAAAGTCAGGTGCACTCAGGTGCAGTCAGACACAGTCAGAGCCTTTCAGGCACACTCACGCGCACTCAGGCGCACTCAGGCGCACTTAGGCACACTCAGGCGCACTCAGGCGCACTCAAGCGCACTCAGACGCACTCAGGCACACTCAGGCACACTCAGGTACAGTCAGGCGCACTCAGGCGCAATCAGGCACACTCAGGCACACTCAGGCGGACTCAGGTGCTCTAATGCGCTCTCAAACGCTCTCTGGCGTACTCAGGCGCACTCAGGCGCACTCAGGTGCACTCAGGCGTACTCAGCCCCAGTCAAGCGCACTCAGGTGCACTCAGGCGCACTCAGGCGTAGTCAGGCGTAGTCAGGCGCAGTCAGGCGCACTCAGGTGCACTCAGGCGTACCCAGGCGCAGTCATGCGCAGTCAGGCGCAGTCGGGTGTACGCAGGCACATTCAGGTGTACTCAGGCGCACTTAGGCGCACTCAGGCGCACTCAAGTGCACTCAGGCATACTTAGGCGCACTCAGGCGCACTCAGGCGCACTCAGGCACACTCAGGTCCACTAAGGCGCACTCAGGCGCACTCAGGCGCAGTCAGGCGCAGTCAGGCGCAGTCAGGCGTAGTTAGGCGCAGTCAGGTGCACTAAGGCGCAGTCAGGCGCAGTCAGGTGTAGTCAGGCGCAGTCTGGCGCACTCAGGCACAGTCAGGCGCGGTCAGGCGCTCTCAGGCGTACTCAGGCGCACTCAAGAGCACTCAGGCACACTCAGGCGCACTCAAGCACACACAGGCGGAGTCAAGCGTAGTCAGGCGCAGTCAAGCGCACTAAGGCGCACTCAGGCGGAGTAAGGTGTACTCAGGCGAAGTCAGGCGTACTCAGGCGGTGTCATGCGTAGTCAGGCACACTCAGGCGCAGTCAGGCGAAGTCAGGCGCAGTCAGACACAGTCAGGCGCACTCAGGCACACTCAGGTGCACTTAGGCGGACTCAGACGCACTCAGGCGCACTCATGTGCACTTAGGCGCACTCAGGCGCACTCAGGCGCACTCAGGCGCACTCAGGCGCACTCAGGCGTACTCAGGCTCACTCAGGAGCATTCAGGAGGACCCAGGCGCACTCAGGCGCACTCAGGCGCACTCAGGTGCACTCAAGCGCACGCAAGCGTACTCAGGCACACGCAGGTGCATGCAGGCGGACGCAGGTGCACTGAGGCGTACTTAGGTGCACTCAAGCGCACTCAAGGGCACTCACGCGCACTCAGGCGCACTCAGGCACACTCAGGCGGAGTCAAGCGCAGTCCGGCGCACTCAGGCGCACTCAGGGGCACTCAGTCACATTCAGGCGCATTCAGGCGCACTCAGGCGAATTTAGACATAGTCGGATACAGTCAGGCGCACTTAGTCGCACTCAGGCGCACTCGAGCGCACGCAGGTGCACTCAGGCGCACTCAGGTGTACTCAGGTGCACTCAGGCGCACTCAGGCGAACTCAGGCACACTCGGGCGCACTCAGGCGCACGCAAGCAAACTCAGGCGCACGGCACATGCAAGCACACGCAGGCACATTGACGCGCACTCAGGCGCTTTGAGGCGCTTTCAGGCGCACTCATGCGCACTCAGGCGCACTCAGGCGCACTCAGGCGCACTCAGGCGCACTTAGGCGTACTCAGGCGCACTCAGGTGCACTTAGGCGCACTCTGTTGCACTCAGGCGGAGTCAGGCGCAGTGCGGCACAATCAGGCGCACTCAGGCGCACTGAGGTGCACTCAGGCGCAGTCAGACGCACTCAGGCGCAGTCTGACATAATCAGACACAGTCAGGCACACTCACGCATACTCAGGCGTACTCAAGCACACTCAGGCGCACTCAGGCGCACTCAGGCGCACTCAGACGCAGTCAGGCGCAGTCAGGCGCATTCAAGCGCAGTCAGGCGCAGTCAGGCGCTGTCAGGCGCATTCAGGTGCACTCAGGCGCACTCAGGCGCACTTAGGCGCACTTTGGCGCACTCAGAAACATTCAGGCGTACTCAGGAGCACTCAAGCGCACTCAGGCGCACTCAGGCACATTCAGGCGGAGTCAGGCGCAGTCAGGCGCAGTAAGGCATAGTCAGGCACACTCAGGCGAACTCAGGCGCAGTCAGACATAGTCAAGCAAATTCAGGCGCACTCAGGAACACTCAAGCGCACTCAGGCGCACTCAAGTGCACTCAGGCGCATTCAGGCGCACTCAGGCGCACTCAGGCACACTCAGGCGCACTCAGGCGCACTCAGGCGCACTTAGGCGCACTCAGGAGGAGTCAAGCGCAGTCCGGCGCACTCAGGCGTACTCAGGCACGCTCAGGCATACTGAGGCGGAGTCAGGCGGAATCAGGCGTAGTCAGACACAGTCAGACACATTCTGTTACACTCAGGCGCACTCAGGCGCACTCAAGTGCACTAAGGCGCACTCAGGTGCACTTAGGCGCACTCAGGCATACTCAGGCACACTCAGACACAGTCAGGAACAGTCAAGCGCAGGAAGGCGCAATCAGGCGCAGTCAGATTCAGTCAGGCGCAGTCAGGCGTAGTCAGGCACTGTCAGGCACACTCACGTGCCCTCACGCGTACTCAGGTGCACTTCGGTGCACTCAGGCACACTCAGGCGCACTCAGGCGCACTCAGGCGGAGTCAGGCGCACTCAGGCACACTCAGGCGCACTCAGTCGCACTTTGGTGCATTCAGGCGCACTCAGGCATACTCAGGCGCACTCAGGCACACTCAGGCGCACTCAGGCGTACGCAGGCGCACTCAGGTGGAGTCAGGCGCAGTCAGGCGCACTCAGGCGCACTCAGGCGCACTCAGGTGCACTCAGGCATACTTAGGCGCACTCAGGCGCACTCAGGTGCACTCAGGCATACTTAGGCGCACTCAGGCGCACTCAGGTGCACTCAGGCATACTTAGGCGCACTCAGGCGCACTCAGGTGCACTCAGGCATACTTAGGCGCACTCAGGCGCACTCAGGTGCACTCAGGCGCACTCAGGCATACTCAGGCGCACTCAGGCACACTCAGGCGCACTCAGTCGCACTTTGGTGCATTCAGGCGCACTCAGGCATACTCAGGCGCACTCAGGCACACTCAGGCGCACTCAGGCGTACGCAGGCGCACTCAGGTGGAGTCAGGCGCAGTCAGGCGCACTCAGGTGCAGTCAGGCACAGTTAGGCACTCTCAGGCGTACTCAGGCGCAGTCAAGCGCACTCAGGCGCAGTCAGACATAGTCAGGCAAATTCAGGCGTACTCAGGCACACTCAAGCGCACTCAGGCGCAGTCAGGTGCACTCAGGCACATTCAGGCGCACTCAAGCATACTCAGGCACAATCAGGCACACTTAGGCACACTCAGGCGCACTCAGGCGGTGTCAGGCGCAGTCCGGCGTAGTCAGGCGCACTCTGGCGCACTCAAGCGCACTCAAGGGAAGTCAGGCGCACTCAAGCACAGTCAGACAAAGGCAGAGCCAGTCAGGCACACTCACGCGCACTCAGGCGCACTCAGGCGCACTTAGGCACACTCAGGCACACTCAGGCGCACTCAGGCGCACTCAGGCGCACACAGGCGCACTCAGTCGCACTCAGGCGCACTCAGGCACACTCAGGTGCACTTAGGCGCACTCAGGCGCAATCAGGCGCACTCAGGCACACTCAGGCGGACTCAAGTGCTCTTAGGCGCTCTCTGGCGTACTCAGGCGCACTGAGGCGCACTCAGGCGCACTCAGGCGCACTCAGCCCCAGTCAAGTGCACTCAGGCGCACTCAGGCGCACTCAGGCGCACTCAGGCGTAGTCAGGCGCACTCAGGTGCACTCAGGCGCACCCAGGCGCAGTCATGCGCAGTCAAGCGCAGTCGGGCGCCCTCGGGCGAACTCAAGAACATTCAGGTGCACTCAAGCGCACTTAGGCGCACTCAGGCGCACTCAGGTGCACTCAGGCGCACTTAGGCGCACTCAAGCGCACTCAGGGGCACTCAGGCGCACTCAGGCCCACTAAGGCGCACTCAGGCGCAGTCAGGCGCAGTCAGGCGCAGTCAGGCGTAGTTAGGCGCAGTCTGGTGCACTAAGGCGCACTCAGGCAAAGTCAGGTGTAGTCAGGCACAGTCAGGCGCACTCAGGCACAGTCAGACGCGGTCAGGGGCACTCAGGCGTACTCACGCGCACTCAAGCGCACTCAGGCGCACTCAGGCGCACTCAGGCGCACTCAGGCGGAGTAAGGTGTACTCAGGCGGAGTCAGGCGTAGTCAGGCGGTGTCATGCGCAGTCAGGCGCACTCAGGCGCAGTCAGGCGAACTCAGGCGCAGTTTGACACAGTCAGGCGCACTCATGCACACTCAGGTGCACTCAGGCGCACTCAGACGCACTCAGGCGCACTCATGTGCACTTAGGCGCACTCAGGCGCACTCAGGCGCACTCAGGCGCACTCAGGCGCACTCAGGCGCACTCAGGCGCACTCAGGCGCACTCAGGCGCACTCAGGCGCACTAACGCGCACTCAAGAGCATTCAGGCGGACTCAGGCGCACTCAGGCGCACTCAGGCGTACTGAGGCGCACTCAAGCACACGCAAGCGTACTCAGGCACACGCAGGTGCATGCATGCGCACGCAGGTGCACTAAGGCGTACTAAGGTGCACTCAAGTGCACTCAGGCACACTCACGCGCACTCAGGCGCACTCAGGCGCACTCAGGCGGAGTCAGGTGCACTCCGGCGCACTCAGGCGCACTCAGGCGCACTCAGGCACACTCAGGCGCATTCAGGCGCACTCAGGCGAAGTCAGACATAGTCGGACACAGTCAGGCGCACTCAGGCGCATTCAAGCGCACTCGAGCGCACTCAGGCGCACTCAGGCGTACTCAGGCGTACTCAGGCGCACTCAAGCGCACTCAGGCGCACTCAGGCGCACTCAGGCACACTCAGGCGCACTCAGGCGCACGCAAGCACACTCAGGCGCACGGCGCATGCAGGCACACGCAGGCACACTGACGCGCACTCAGGCGCTTTCAGGCGCTTTCAGGCGCACTCATGCGCACTCAGGCGCACTGAGGGGCACTCAAGCGCACTCAGGCGCACTCAGGCGCACTCAGGCGCACTCAGGCGTACTCAGGTGCACTTAGGTGCACTCAGTGGACGTCAGGCGGAGTCAAGCGCAATCCGGCACAATCAGGCGCACTCAGGCGCACTGAGGCGCACTCAGGCGCAGTCAGGCGCACTCAGGTGCAGTCTGACATAGTCAGACACAGTCAGGCACACTCAGGCATACTCAGGCGTACTTAAGCGCACTCAGGCGCACTCAGGCGCACTCAGGCGCACTCAGGCGCACTCAGACGCAGTCAGGTGAGTCAGGCGCAGTCAGGCGCAGTCAGGCGTAGTCAGGCATTGTCAGGCGCATTCAGGTGCACTCACGCGTACTCAGGTGCACTCAGGCGCACTCAGGCGCACTCAGGCGCACTCAAGCGCACTCAGGCGCACTTTGGCGTACTCTGGCGCACTCAAAAGCACTCAGGCATACTCAGGAGCACTCAGGCGCACTCAAGCGCACTCAGGCGCATTCAGGCAGAGCCAGGTGCAGTCAGGCGCAGTCAGGCACAGTTAGGCATAGTCAGGCACACTCAGGCGAACTCAGGTGCAGTCAGACAAAGTCAGGCAAATTCAAGCGCACTCAGGAACACTCAAGCGCACTCAGGCGCACTCAGGCGCACTCAGGCGCATTCAGGGGCACTCAGGCGCACTCAGGCACACTCAGGCGCACTCAGGCGCACTCAGGCGCACTCAGGCGCACTCAAGCGCACTGAAGTGCACTGAGGCACACTCAGGAGGAGTCAGGTACAGTCCGGCGCACTCAGGTGTACTCAGGCACGCTCAGGCATACTGAGTCGCAGTCAGGCGCAATCAGGTGCAGTCAGACACAGTCAGACACATTCAGTTGCACTCAGGCGCACTCAGGCGCACTCAAGTGCACTAAGGCGCACTCAAGCGCACTCAGGCGTACTCAGGCGCACTCAGGCGCACTCAGGCGCACTCAGGCATACTCAAGCGCACTCAGACACAGTCAGGCGCAGTCAGGCGCAGGCAGGCGCAATCAGGCGCAGTCAACACAGTCAGGCGCAGTCAGGCGCTGCCAGGCACTGTCAGGCACACTCACGTGCCCTCACGCGTACTCAGGTACACTTCGGTGCACTAAGGCACACTCAGGCGCACTCAGGCGCACTTAGGCGCACTCATGCGCACTCAGGCGCACTCAGGCGCACTCTGGCGCACTCAGAAGCAGTCAGACACACTCAGGTACACTCAGGCGCAATCAGGCGCACTCAGGCGGAGTCAGGCACAGTGAGGCGCAGTCATGCACAGTCAGGCACTCTCAGGCACACTCAGGCGTAGTCAGGCGCACTCAGGCACAGTCAGACATAGTCAGGCAAATTCGGGAGCACTCAGGCACACTCAGGCGCACTCAGGCGCACTCAGGCGCACTCATGCGCACTCAGGCGCACTTAGGCGCATTCAGGCGCACTCAGGCATACTCAGGCGCACTGAGGCACACTCAGGCGCACTCAGGCTTACTCAGGCGCACTCAGGCGCACTCAGGTGCACATAGGCCCACTCAGGTGCACTCAGGCGGAGTCAGGCGCAGTCTGGCGCAGTCAGGCGCACTCTGGCGCACTCAAGCGCACTCAAGCAAAGTCAGGCGCACTCAGGCATTGTCAGACACAGTCATAGATATTCAGACACACTCACGCGCACTCAGGCGCACTCAGGTGCACTAAGGCACACTCGGGCGCACTCAAGCGCACTCAGGCAAACTCAGGCGTACTCAGGCGCACTCAGGCGCACTCAGGCGCACTCAGGCACACTCATGCACACTCGGGTGTACTCAAGTGCACTCAGGCGCACTCAAGCGCACTCAGCCGCACTCAGGCACAATCAGGCGCTCTGAGGCGCTCTCTAGAGAACTCAGGCGCACTCAGGCGCACTCAGGCGCACTCTGGCGCACTCAGCCCCAGTCAGGCGCCCTCAGACGCACTGAGGCGCACTCAAGCGCACTCAGGCACACTCAGGCGCACTCAGGCGCACTCAAGCGTAGTCAAGCGCAGTCAGGCGCAGTTAGGCGCACTCAGGTGCACTCCGGCGCACTCAGGCGCAGTCATGCGCAGTCAGGCGCAGTCGGGCGCCCTCGGGCGCACAAAGGCGCATTCAGGTACACTCAGGCGCACTCAGGCGCACTCAGGCGCAGTAATGCGCACTCAGGCGCACTCAGGCCCACTAGTGCGCACTCAGGCGCTCTCAAGCGCACTCATGCGCAGTTAGGCGCAATCAGGTGCACTAAGGCGCGGTCAGGCGCAGTCAGGTGTAGTCAGGCGCAGTCAGGGGCACTTAGGCACAGTCACGCGCGGTCAGGCGCACTCAGGCGTACTCAGGCGCACTCAAGTACACTCAGGCACACTCAGGCGCACTCAGGCGCACTCAGGCGCAGTCAGGCGTAGTCAGGCGCAGTCAGGCGCACTAAGGTGCATTCAAGCAAACTCAGGCGCACTCAGGCGGAGTCAGGTGTAATCAGGCGGAGTCAGGCGCAGTTTGGCGGAGACATGCGCAGTCAAGTGCAATCAGGCGCAGTCAGGCGCAATCAGGGGAACTCAGGCGCAGTCAGACACAGTCGGGCGCACTCAGGCACACTTAGGTGTACTCAGGCGCACTCAGATGCACTCAGGCGCACTCAGGTGCACTTAGGCGCACTCAGGCGCACTCACGCGCACTCAGGCTCACTCAGGCACACTCAGGCGCACTCAGGCACATTTAGGCGCACTCAGGCACACTCAGGCGCACTTAGGCGCATTTAGGCGCACTCAAGCGCACTCAGGCACACTCAGGCGTACTCAGGCGCACTCAAGCACACGCAAGAGCACTCAGGCACACGCAGGTACACGTAGGCGCACGCAGGTGCACTGAGGCACACTCAGGTGCACTCAAGCGCACTCAGGCGCACTCACGCGCACTCAGGTGCACTCAGGCGCACTCAGGCGGAGTCAAGCGCAGTCCGGCGCACTCAGGCGCACTCAGGCGCACTCAGTCGCAGTCAGGCGTACTCAGGCGCAGTCAAACACAGTCAGACACAGTGAGGCGCACTCCTGCGCACTCAGGCGCACTCGAGCGCACTCAGGCGCACTCAGGCGGAGTAAGGTGTACTCAGGCGGAGTCAGGCGTAGTCAGGTGGAGTCATGCGCAGTCAGGCGCACTCAGGCGCAGTCAGCCAAACTCAGGCGCAGTCAGACACAGTCAGGCGTACTCAGGGACACTCAGGAGCACTCAGGCGCACTCAGGCGCACTCAAGTGCACTCATGTGCACTTAGGCGCTCTCAGGAGCACTCAGGCGCACTCAGGTGCACCCAGGCGCACTCAAGCGTACTCAGGCGCACTTAAGCGCACTCACGCGCACTCAGGCGCATTCAGGCGCACTCAAGCGCACTCAGGCGCACTCAAGCGCACTCAGGCGCACTCAGGCAAACTCAGGCGCACTCAAGCGCACGCAAGTGTACTCAGGCACACGCAGGTGCATGCAGGCGCACGCAGGTGCACTTAGGCGCACTTATGTGAACTCAAGCGCACTCAGGCGCACTCACGCGCACTCAGGCGCACTCAGGCACACTCAGGCGCACTCAGGCATACTCAGGCGGAGTCAGGCGCAGTCCGGCGCACTCAGGCGCACTCAGGCACACTCAGGCGCACTCATGCGCATTCATGCGCACTCAGGCAAACTCAGACATAGTCAGACACAGTCAGGCACACTCAGGCGCACTCAGGCGCACTCGAGCGCACTCAGGCGCACTCAGGCGCACTGAGGCATACTCAGGCGCACTCAGGCGCACTCAGGCGCACTCAAGCGCACTCAGGCACAGTCAGGCGCACTCAGGCACACGCAAGCACACTCAAGCGCACTCAGGTGCACTTAGGCGCTTTCAGGCACTTTCAGGCACACTCATGCGCACTCAGGCGCACTCAGGCGCACTCAGGCGCACTCAGGCGCACTCAGGCGCACTAAGGCGCACTCACGTGCACTTAGGCACACTCAGGCGCACTCAGGCGGTGTCAGGCGCAGTCCGGCACAATCAGGCGCACTCAGGCGCACTGAGGCGCACTCAGGCGCAGTCAGGCGCACTCAGGCACAGTCTGACATAGTCAGACACAGTTTGGCACACTCAGGCGTACTCAGGCACACTCAAGCGCACTCAGGCGCACTGAGGCGCACTCAGGCACACTCATGCGCACTCAGGCGCACTCAGACGCAGTCAGGCGCAGTCAGGCGCAGTCAGGCGTAGTCAGGCGCTGTCAGGCGCTGTCAGGCGCATTCAGGTGCACTCACGCGTACTCAGGCGCATTCAGGCGCACTCAGGCGCACTCAGGCGCACTTTGGCGCACTCTGGCCCACTCAGAAGCACTCAGGCGTACTCAGGCGCACTCACGCGCACGCTGGCGGAGTCAGGAGCAGTCAGGCGCAGTCAGGCGCAGTCAGGCACACTCAAGCACACTCAAGCGCACTCAGGCATAGTCAGGCACACTCAGGCGCAGTCAGACATAGTCAGGCAAATTCAGGCGCACAGAGGCACACTCAAGCGCACTCAGACGCACTCAGGCGCATTCAGGCGCCCTCAGGCGCACTCAGGCACACTCAGGCGCACTCAGGCGCACTCATGCGTACTCAGGCACACTCAGGAGGAGTCAGGCACAGTCCGGCGCACTTAGGCGCACTCAGGCACGCTCAGGCATACTCAGGCGCAGTCAGGCACACTCAGGCGCATACAGACACAGTCAGACACATTCACTTGCACTCATGCGCACTCAGGCGCACTCTAGTGCAGTAAGGCGCATGCAGGCGCACTCACGCGCACTCAGGCGCACTCAAGCGCACTCAGGCGCACTCACGCACACTCAGGTGCACTCAGGTGCACTCAGGCACACTCAGGCGCACTCAGGCGCACTCAGGCACACTTAGGCGCACTCAGGCGCACTCAGGCGGAGTCAGGCGCAGTCAGGCGCAGTCATGCGCAGTCAGGCACAGTCAGGCACTCTCAGGCGCATTTAGGCGCAGTCAGGCGCACTCAGGCGCAGTCAGACATAGTCAGGCAAATTCAGGCGCACTCAGGCACACTCAGGAGCACTCAGGCGCACTCAGGCACACTCAGGCACACGTAGGCGCACTCAGGCGCACTCAGGCACACTCAGGCGCACTCAGGCGCACTCAAGCGCACTTAGGCGCACTCAGGCGCACTCAGGCGTACTCAGGCGCACTCAGGTGGACTCAGGCGCACTCAGGCGCACTCAAGCGCACTTAGGCGCACTCAGGCGCACTCAGGCGGAGTCAGGCGCAGTCAGGCGCAGTCAGGCACTCTCAGGCGCATTTAGGCGCAGTCAGGCGCACTCAGGCGCAGTCAGACATAGTCAGGCAAATTCAGGCGCACTCAGGCACACTCAGGAGCACTCAGGCGCACTCAGGCACACTCAGGCACACGTAGGCGCATTCAGGCGCACTCAGGCATACTCAGAGGCACTCAGGCACACTTAGGCGCACTCAGGCACACTCAGGCGCACTCAGGCGCACTCAAGCGCACTTAGGCGCACTCAGGCGCACTCAGGCGGAGTCAGGCGCAGTCTGGCGCAGTCAGGCGCACTCTGGCGCACTCAGGCGCACTCAGGCAAAGTGAGGCGCACTCAGGCGTTGTCAGGCACACTCAGGCGTATTCAGGCGCACTCAGGCGCACTCAGGCGCACTCAAGCGCACTCAGGCGCACTCAGGCACACTCAGGTGCACTCAGGTGCACTCAGGCACACTCAGGCGCACTCAGGCGCACTCAGGTGCTCTGAGGCGCTCTCTGGAGTACTCAGGCGCACTCAGGCGCACCCAGGCGCACTCAGCCCAGTTAGGCGCCCTCTGGCACACTCAGGCACATTCAGGCGCACTCAGGCACACTCAGGCGCACTAAGGCGCACTCAGGCGTAGTCAGGCGCAGTCAGGCGCAGTCAGGCGCACTCAGGTGTACTCAGGCGCACACAGGTGCAGTCATGCGCACTCAGGCGCTGTCGGGCGCCCTCGGGCGCACTAAGGCGCATTCAGGTACACTCAGGCGCACTCAGGCGCACTCAGGCGTAGTCAGGCACACTTAGGGGCACTCAGGCGCACTTAGGCGCACTCAAGTGCACTTAGGCGCACTCAGGCGCACGCAGGCGGAGTCAGGCGCAGTCCGGCGCAATCAGGCGCACTCAGACGGACAGAGGCGCACTCAGGCGCAGTCAGGCGCACTCAGGTGCAGTCAGACATAGTCAGACACATTCAGTCGCACTTAGGCATACTCAGGCGCACTCAAGCGCACTCAGGCGCACTCAAGCGCACTCAGGCGCACTCAGGCGCACTTAGGCACACTCAGGCGCACTCAGACGCAGTCAGGCACAGTCAGGCGCAGTCAGGCGCAGTCAAGCGCAGTCAGACGCAGTCAGGCGCAGTCAGGCGCAGTCAGGCGCTGTCAGGCACATTCAGGTGCACTCACGCATACACAGGCGCACTCAGGCGCACTCACGCGCACTCAGGCACACTCAGGCGCACTCAGGCGCACTTTGGCGCACTCAGGCGCATTCAGAAGCACTCACGCGTACTCAGGCGCACTCAGGCGCACTCAGGCGCACTATTGTAGAGTCAGGCGTAGTCAGGCGCAGTCAGGCACAGTCAGGCACACTCAAGCGCACTCAGGCGCAGTCAGACATAGTCAGGCAAATTCAGGCCCACTCAGGCACACTCAAGCGCAATCAGGCGTACTCAGGGGCACTCAGGCGCATTCAGGCACACTCAAGCGTACTCAAGTGGGGCACACTCAGGCGCACTCAGGCGCACTCAGGCACACTTGGGCGTACTCAGGCACACTCAGGCACACTCAGGCACACTCAGGCACACTCAGGCGCACTCAAGCACACTCAGGCGAAGTCAGGCGCAGTTCAGCGTAGTCAGACACAGTCAGACACAGTCAGGCGCACTCAGGCGCACTCAGGCGCACTCAGGCGCACTTTGGCGCACTCAGGCACACTCAGTGATGGAAAGCAAGGCACAGCAGCTGGGGCGTGGAAGGTCATTAAAGTCAAGGTCCAGAAATACAATGAGCACCCAAGCAACATTATAGTGTTCTGCGAAGGTTGGCACACCTAGAGTCATACCACCCAAAATCTAGACTATGGGGTACAGGGCACCATCCTCTCTGAATCAGGCGATAAGCCATCCTGCAGTTTTACTAAGCCAGCGGGGTTGAACCTGGGACTTCCACATGACGTGGTCATCCCCGGTAGCTATCTACGTGACGGCAGAGGCCCGGCCGCGACCGGACCTGAACTCGGACCCAGCGTCCACCAGTCTCGGCACGCAACCAACTGCAGGAGGTCATCGGCCCAAATAGCACCTAGCGGCGGCCCTGTCCCCGTCCTGCCGCGCATACACACACACACACACCCGCAGAGGGACAAAACTCAACACTCTCCCATGGACCGAATGCGTGCATGTGTGTGAATGCGCCGTGGGACCAGTCATACTCGTGTGGTTGCAGTGCAACGTGTCATGCCAATGCCATGTACATTGTCTTGGAAGAAAGTGCGAGACAGTGACTTGGTCAAGAAGTCAGCAAGCTGCTTTTTTGTGCGCACGTCCACCACACTAATGATGCCACGAGCGAGCAGGTCACGAATGAAATGGTGCTCAACATTGATGTGTTTAGTGCGACTGTGGAGCACACCATCATTGCGTGCGATGGCCTGTGCGCTTGTGCTGTCACACTTGATGGGAATGTGCGAGAGAGGAACATGCAGCTCACATAACAAGCGATGCAGCCATGCAGCCTCACATGCAGCAGACCCCAGAGCCATGTACTCAGCCTCTGCTGTGCTGCGTGCTACACATCCTTGCTT
>SZWC01000577.1:123319-145720 GCA_023375785.1 Penium margaritaceum | reverse complement strand
GCTGGGACGTGGAAGGTCATTAAAGTCAAGGTCCAAAAATACAATGAGCACCCAAGCGACATTATAGTGTTCTGCTAAGGTTGGCACACCTAGAGTCATACCACCCAAAATCTAGACTATGGGGTACAGGGCACCATCCTCTCTGAATCAGGCGATAAGCCATCCTGCAGTTTTACTAAGCCAGCGGGGTTGAACCTGGGACTTCCACATGACGTGGTCATCCTCGGTGACTATCCACGTGACGGCAGAGGCCCGGCCGCGACCGGACCTGAACTTGGACCCAGCGTCCACCAGTCTCGCCACGCAACCAAATGCAGGAGGTCATCGGCCCAAATAGCACTCAGCGGCGGCCCTGTCCCCGTCCTGCCGCGCATACACACATACACACACACACACACCCGCAGAGGGACAAAACTCAACACTCAGGCGCACTCAGGCGCACTCAGGTGCACTCAAGCACACTCAGGCACACTCAGGCGCACTCACGTGCACTCAGACGCACTTAAGCACACTTAGGCGCTCTCAGGCGATCTCTGACGTACTCAGGCGCACTCAGGCGTACTCAGGCGCAATCGGGCACACTCAGGCCCAGTCAGGTGCACTCAGGCGCACTCAGGCGCACTCAGGCATTGTCAGGTCATTCAGGCGCAGTCAGGCGCAGTCGGGCACCCTCAGGCCTACTCAGGCGCATTTAGGCGCACTCATGCGCTCTCAGGCGCATTCAGGCCCATGTTGCCTTTTCAAAGTCGAAGTCGACGTGGAGTCGCCAAGTCGACACCAAGTCGACTTGGCATGATTCTCCAAGTCGACTTTGCCTATCCAAGTCGAGGTTCCAAACAGGGAAAACAAGGCTAAGTTCAAGGCTTAATTCCTCCACATCCTTGTTCATCAATTTTACTTTGCACCATTTTGTTCTAAAACCTTGTTTGCTGCATTTGTAGTGGCCAATCATGAGAAGACATATGCATGACCATACAATTCCACACTACTGAGCTCAAGGTGAAAGGTTAACTGATCTGTGCTCAACTAGTGTGAACTTCTCTATGAGATTAAGCAAGTCAATGGTTATCACTGAATGACATGGACATGTTACACTACGTTAACTGGAAATGGACATTGCACTGAATCTGGAATGAGAAACTTGTAAGCACACGAAAGCACAAGTTCATGAATGCAAGTTAACGTCCCTTGCGGATCCTCTTGGGGCGTTCTGTGCTCTTTGCACCTACAACTACAGCACTAGCTGCTGCTGAACCTCTGATGCAAGCTTCAGCTGTATTGGCAGTTGCTGAACCCATTACTCCTGCAGCTGTGCTTCTTCCAGGTGCAGAACCTGCTGCTGTAGATGACCCTGCTGCTGCACCAGTCCCAGTCAGTCCTGATGTTGCATTTGCCCCTACTATGCCAGCTGTTGCCTCAACATCCTTCCTCTTGCGAACTCCTTTCCTCAAAGTCTGCCTCACATCCTCTTCCTCCTCTTCTTCCCTATCCTCTTCATTCCCACTACTATCTCCTCCTCCATCTTCCTCCATGTGCTCAATCTCTTCATCCTCAGCCTCATCGTCCTCATCTTCTGTGTTGCATTCTTCCTCCTCCCCTGCCAAATGTTCTCTCACCTCGGCCACCTCTGAGTCATCTCCGTCTGCTACGTCTGCAATCAATGGATCCCACACCCAATCTTCCTCCTCATCTGGCTCAACCTCACCGTCAGCTTCACTGTCGCTGTCACCAGCCTCCTCCTCCACAGCCTGCTTGATCTCACTTGTCAGCTTCTTGGCATTTTTCTTCCCGTACATCCTTGTCAGGCGCACATTGACACGTACCAGCAGCTCCAGGGTTTTAACCTTCAATCTGTTGCGTCGTGCGGTCTGGATCAGCTCGTGTTTGCTGAACACGCGCTCGTTTTCAGAACTGCTGCACGGCTGCGCCAAGAGCCTCATGGCAAAGGCTCTCATTGTTGGGAGGCCTGTCATGTGGCGGGCATGCCACTTGTATGCTAGCAGCTCACCAGCCACCACCTGCTGCACGGCTTCCTTGGCCCGCTGCACATCCCTTCCCTTTGCAGGGTCCTCTTCAGGAGTCACCCGTCCATTCTCAAACCCCTCCAGCTCAGCGCACAGCATGTCCTGCTCCCGGGTGTCTGGCACGATCGCGTTCACGACTGTGTTCCAGGCCTCGATCATCTTCTCATCGCCATTGAATTTGTGGCCGAAATGCTGCGGGTGGCAACGACGTGCTGCGGCAAAAATGGGGCACAACATCTGATTAGTCCACCGCATGCTCAGGCGTTCAAGGGCAAACTTCACCCACTGCGGATTGCACGCGGCACGGCGGCTAAGGGTGCACACAGGTTCCAGGAACCGCGGTTCCAGAACCGCGGTTCCGCTTCCAGAACCGGAACCGCGGTTCCGGTTCCAGGATTCTGGAACCGTCCAGGAACCGTGGTTCCTGACCCAGGTCTACGGAGGAGATAATGAGTGGGGAGGGGGGGAGGTTTTGGGCTATTTTTGGTGATGTGGCACCCTTTGAGGCCATGTGAGCACTCTAATCAATTACCCATGTACAATTCATGAGTGTGGAAGGACTTTATCCTTGCCTTTTTGGAAAAAAACATGGTAGTGGTAGCCAATAATGCTTCATGTTTGAGAGGAACTTCTGTGGAACCGTGACTGGAACCGCGGTTCCGTGAGGAACCGCGGTTCCGGAACCGGAACCGCGGTTCCGGTTCTGAGCTAGAACCGGAACCGCGGTTCCGGTTCCATTCCCAGAACCGCGGTTCCGTACCGGTGTGCAGCCTTAACGGCGGCTGCCCCTACACACAGCAAGCTTGTTCAAAGACTCAGTTGTGTCCAGCAAAGTCTCAAACACAATGCCAACAGTGCCATCACCTGCATCAGCCTTTCGCATAGCCAGGACAATGGGAAACATCAGCTTCACCATGGCTTTCACCTGCACCCAAAAGACTCCCATCCTGACCAGCCGCCGCACCTCCTTTTTCTTTGCCTTCCATCTTGCATCCTTGCCCACAGTTCCAAACTCTGACCACTTTGTGGAGTTAACCATGTTCACCAGAATGTCACGCATTTGCAGCAGGCGCTCCAACATCTTGTGCACGGATGCAAAACGAGTAGCAACAGCTGGCAGAAGTACCTTTCCTCCCTCGGTTTTCAGCCAGGACCTCAAGAAGTCCTTGTTCCTGAAGAATGACACAATTCTCTCAGCCTTGGAAATCAGAGCCGCTCCCCACTCTGTCTTAGCAACATCCTTCAAAACCAGGTCCAGGGAATGTGCAACACAATGGGTGAAGAACACAGATGGATACTTATTCTTCAGCTCCAAGTAGGCCTTCTTGTTGGTGGAGGCGTTATCCGTGATGACCATCACCACCTTCTCAGCACCCACTTCAGCAATGGCACCGTCGATCACGACTGCCACGTGGTTGGAATCACGGACAACACCACTGGCATCTCTTGAGAAAAGGTGAGCCACGCCCTCAGCGTTCACTGCCATGGCCGAGTAGATTGGCCTGATTTGCATGTCAGACCACTCGTCCACTCCCATGCTCACCCCAAGAATATCCCATCCGCTCCGAAGAGGGGCCTCCAACGCCTCGAGCTCCACATCCAGCGCTGGAAGGATGATGTCAGTGACACTGTCTCGGCTGGGCAGTCTGAAAGCCAGGGTTGTGCGCCATGTGTCTTCCACCAGCTCAAGGACGGTAGGATCCCGGCAGAAGGAAATCGCCAGTGCATTCTTTGCCATGATCCGCACAATTGTTTTCTGACACTGAGAGTTGGCAGCGCTGGCAATGTGCTCGGGCATCGTGGTTTGCCGTGCCAGGTTGAGAGAGGAAGCTGACACGGGAGTGGAGCTGCATAATGAGTCGGGAATGGTGGCGGATGTTCTGCCGGTAGGGTTGTCAACGCTGTCTGTCGGACCGCTGCTTTCACCAACTCCACCCACACCCACCGCTGCTCTTGCCTCCTGTCTCTTCCGCTCTCGGACCAGTGCTTGCCAGTCCACGGGCTGGTCCTTCGTCCCCCACGCTTCTCCTTGGCCATTGTAAAGTTTCTCGTCGTATGGAACAAAGGCGTCTGGTGGGCTAGCCAGAGGCGGGAGGCCGAGCATGGCCCGGGCAGCAGCAGGAGGGTACTTGCACTTCACGATGTTGTGCACGGCTNCGGATGTTCTGCCGGTAGGGTTGTCAACGCCGTCTGTCGGACCGCTGCTTTCACCAACTCCAGCCACACCCACCGCTGCTCTTGCCTCCTGTCTCTTCCGCTCTCGGACCAGTGCTTGCCAGTCCACGGGCTGGTCCTTCGTCCCCCACGCTTCTCCTTGGCCATTGTAAAGTTTCTCGTCGTATGGAGCAAAGGCGTCTGGTGGGCTAGCCAGAGGCGGGAGGCCGAGCATGGCCCGGGCAGCAGCAGGAGGGTACATGCACTTCACGATGTTGTACACGGCTGCTCCAACATGACCGCGCATGCGGTCTGAACCGCCTGCCTTGATGACACCGCATGCTCCACACTGAAACCCGGGATAGCCTGCCTGCGTAGGTACGGGTCGGAAGAACTTGCTGAGCGCCCGGACGAGGAAGTCCCCGGAGAGTACAGGGAGCTTAGGTGAGGCAGCCACTTGTGCACATGTGGGCTGCTTACCCCTCCCAGCCATGGCGGCCGAGTGGGGCAGAGTGAAGTTTGGCTGGTCAACTGCATGGCAAGGATGTGCCAGAAAGTGGGCTCCTCGGAAGGTCTGACAGTGGATGCGCTTCGTACGGGTTGTCAAACTGCTACCTGGTTTGATGAGAGTACACATCAAACCCTTGCCACATGTCACACACATTGTCCTTCCGTGACGTGCAACAAGGCCCCCGATTGGTTCGTTCACCGCAGCAAAACAAGAACACCAGGTTCACGCATGACGTACACGCACCACCCACACGTTAAGCACGCATTGCCGTGTCATACGTCCCATGTAGGACCTATGCTTGGTTGTTAGCCAAGCATTGCTGTCACATAACGCATGTAAAGCAACGCACCAATGAGTGGACACCGCGGGCATCAACCATCCAGCATGGAAAAGTGCATCAGACATAGAGTTCTCGCTAGGCACAGCGGGATTTGCGCCTGCCTCCAGGAAAAAAAAATGCCTGTAAAAGCTTGTCAAGTCCCTTGTGACACAAGGGGTGAAAACTGACCCCGGCTAAAAAAAAGGGGGTCAAGTCAAGTCGACGTCCAAGTCGACATGGACCGACTTGGCGACTCCGACTTGACCCCCTCAAGTCGGAAGTCGAAGGCAACATGGATTCAGGCACACTCAGGCGCTTTCAGGCGCACTCAAGCGCACTCAGGCGCAATCAAGCGCTCTCAGGCCCACTTGAGCGCACTCACGTGCACCCAGGCGTACTCAAGCGCACTCAGGCGCAGTTAGGCGCAGTTAGTAACAGTCAGGCGCACTAAGCCACAGTAAGCGCAGTCAGGCGCACTCAAGCGCACTCAGGCGCAGTCAGACGCACTCAGGGGCACTCAAGTGCACTCGGGTACACTCAGGCGCATTCAGGCACAGTCAGGCGGAGTCAGGCGCACTCAGGCGCACTTAGGCGCACTCAGGCACACTCAGGCAGAGTCAGGTACACTCAGGCAGAGTCAGGCGCAGTCAAGCGCAGTCAGGCGCAGTCAGGCGCACTCAGGCGCGCTCAGGCGCAGTCAGGCAAGCTCAGGCGCAGAAAGACACAGTCAGGCACACTCAGGCACACTCAGGTGCACTAAGGCGCACTCAGACGCGCTCAGGCGCACTCAGGTACACTCAGGCGCACTCAGGCGCACTCAAGCGCACTCCGGCGCACTCAGCACACTCTGGCGCACTCAGGCACACTCAGGCGCAGTCAGGCACACTCAGGCACACTCAGGCGCTGTCAAGCGTAGTCAGGCGCAGTCAGGCGCAGTCAGGCACATTCACACGCAGTGAGGCACAGGCATGCACGGTCTGGCACAGTCAGGCACAGTCAGGCGCACTCAGGCGTACTCAAGCGCACTCTGGCGCACTGAGACGCACCCAGGCACACTCAGGCGCACTTAAGGGCCCTCAAGCGCACTTTGGCGCAGTCCAGCACAGTCAGGCGCACTCAGGCGCAGTCAGGCGTAGTCAGGTGCATTCAGGCGCACTTAGGCAAACTCAGGCACACTCAGGCGCACTCAGGCGCACTCAAGCGCACTCGGGTGCTCTTAGGCACACTGAGGCGCACTCAGGCGCACTATGGCGCACTCAGGCGCACTCAGGCACACTAAGGCACACTCTGGCACACTAAGGCGCACTTAGGCGCACTGAGGCGTACTCAGGCGCACTGAGGCGCATTGAGGCGCACTCAGGCGCAATCAGTGGAGTCAGGTGCAGTCCGGCGCATGCAAGCGCACTCAGGCGCTCGCAAGCAAATGCAGGCAACCACAGGCACACTGAAGTGCAATAAGGTGCCTTCAGGCGCACTCACGCGCACTGAGGCGCACTCAGGCGCACTCAGGCGCACTCAGGCGCACTCAGGCGCACTCAGGCGCACTCATGCGCACTCAGGCGCATCAGGCGCACTCAGCTTAGCGCACTCAGGTGCACTCAGGTGGAGTCAGGCGCAGTCCGGCGCAGTCAGGTGCACTCAGGTGCACTCAGGCGCACTCAGGTGTAGCCAGGCGCACTTAGGCGCAGTCAGACACAGTCAGACACAGTCAGGTGCACCCAGGCGCACTCAAGGGCATTGAGGCGCACTCACGCGTACCCATGCACACTCAGGCGCACTCAGGCGCACTCAGGCGCACTCAGACGCAGTCAAGCAGATTTAGGCGCTGTCAGGCGCAGTCTGACGCAGTCAGGCGGAGTCAGGCGTAGTCAGGCTTTTTCAGGTGCACTCAGGCGCACTGTAGCGTACTCAGGCGCACTCAGGCGTACTCAGGCATACTTAGGCACACTCAGGCGCACTCAGGTACACTCAGGCGCACTCAGGCGCACTCAGGCGCACTCAGGCGCACTCAGTAGTACTCAACCGCACTCAGGCGCACTCAAGTGCACTCAGGTGCACTCAGGCCGACTCAGGCGCACTCAAGGGCACTCAGACGCATTCAGGTGCAGTCAAGCATAGTAAGGCACAGTCAGGCGCAGTCAGGCGCAGTCAGGCGCAGTCAGGCGCAGTCAGACGCAGTCAAGCGCAGTCAAGTGGAGTCAAGCATAGTCAGGCATACTCAGGCGCACTCAGGTGCACTCGGGCACACTCATGCGCACTCAGGCGCACTCAGATGTACTCAGGCGCACTAAGGGTGCACTCAGACGTAGTCAGGCGCAGTCAGGCAAAGTCAGACGTAGTGAGGCGCAGTCAGGCATAGTCATACTCTGTCAGGCGCAGTCAGGCGCAGTCAGGCGCACTCAGGCAAACTCAGGCGTACTCAGGCGCACTTAGGCACACTCAGGCATACTCAGGCGCACTCAGGCGCACTCAGGTACACTCAGGCACACTCAGGCGTACTCAGGCGTACTCAGGCGCTGTCAGGCGCACTTATGCGCACTCAGGGGCACTCAAGCACACTCAGGCACACTCAGGGACAGTCAGGTGTAGTGAGGCGTAGTAAGGCGCCGTCAGGCGGCGTCAGGCGCACTCAGGCGCACTCAGGTACACTCAGGTGCACTCAAGCGCATTTAGGCGCACTGAGGTGCACTCAGGCGCAGTGAAGAGCACTCAGGCGCACTCAGGTGCTCTCAGGCGCTCCTTGGCGTACTCAGGCGCACTCAGGCGCACTCAGGTACATTCAGGCCCAGTCAGACGCACTAAGGCGCACTCAGGTGCACTCAGGCACAGTCAAGCGCAGTAAGGCGCAGTCAGGCGCAGTTAGGCACACTCAGGCGCAGTCAGGCGTACTTAGGCGCAGTCAGGCGCAGTCAGGCGCAATTGGGCACACTAAGGCGCACTCAGGCGCACTCAGGCGCACTCACGCGCACTCAGGCGCACTCACGCGCACTCAGGCGCACTCAGGCGCACTCACGCGCACTCAGGCCCACTCAGGCGCACTCAAGCGCACTCAAGCGCAGTCAGGCGCAGTCAGGCGTAGTCAGGCCCAGTCGGGCGGAGTTAGGCGCAGTCAGATGCAGTCAGGCGCAGTCTAGCGTACTCAGGCCTACTCAGGCGCACTTAGGCACACTCAGGAGCACTCAGGCGCACTCAGCCACAGTCAGGCGCAGTCAGGCATAGTAGGGTGCAATCAGGCGCAGTAAGGCGCAGTAAGGCACACTCAGGCGCACTGAGGCGCACTCAGGCGGAGTCAGGACACTCAAGCGGAGTCAGGCGTAGTTAGGCACAGTCACGCACACTCACGTGTACTCAGGCGCAGTCTGACACAGTCAGGCGCACTCAAGCACACTCACGTGCACTCAAGCGCACTCAAGCGCACTCAGACGCACAAAGACGCACTCAGGCGCACTCAGGCACACTCATGCGCACTCAGGCACACTCAGGCGTACTCAGGCGCATTCATGCACACTCGGGCGCACTCAGAAGCACTCAGGCGCACGCAGCCACACTCAGGCGCTCTCAAGCGCACTTAGGCGTAGTCAGGCACACTCAGGCGGAGTCAGGCGCAGTTAGGCAGAGTAAGGCACACTCAGGTGCACTCAGGTGCAGTCAGGCACACTCAGGCGCACTCAAGCGCACTCAAGTACACTCAGGTGCACTCTAGCGCACTCAGGCGCACTCAGTCGCACTCAAACGCACTCAGGCGCACTCAGGCACACACATGCACACTCAGGCATACACAGGCGTACTCAGGCGCACTCAGGCGCACTCAACCGCACTGATGCGCACTCGGGCGCAGTCAGGCGCACTCAGGCACACTCAGGCTTAGTCAAGCGCATACGGCGCAGTCATGCACAGTCAGGCGCAATCAAGCGTAGTCGGACGCAGTCATGCGCAGTCAAGCGCAGTCGGGCACAGTCAGGCGCACTCAGGTGTACTCAGGCGCACTCAGGCGCACGCAAGCGCAGTCAGGCATACTCAGGCATAGTCAGGCGCACGGAGGCGCACTCAAGCGCACTCAGGTGTAGTCAGAAGCAGTCAGGCGTAGTCAGGCGTAGTCAGGTGCATTCAGGTGCACTCAGGTACACTCAGGCACACTCAAGCACACTAAGGCGTACTCAGGCGCACTTAGGCGCACTCAAGCACACTCAGGCGCACTCAGGCGCACTCAGGCGCACTCAGGCGGAGTCAAGCGCATTTCCGCGCAGTCAGGTGCACTCAGGCTCACTCAAGCGCAGTCAGCCGCACTCAGGCACAGTCAGACACAGTCAGACACAGTCAGGCGCACTCAGGCGCACTCAGGCGCCCTCAAGAGCACTCAGGCGCACTCAAGCATACTTAGGCGCACTCACGCACACTCAGGCGCACTCAAGCACACTCAGGCGCACTCAGGCCCACTCAGGCGCACTCAGAAGCAGTCAGGCGCAGTGAGGCGCAGTCAGGTGCATTCAGGCGCAGTCAGGTACAGTCAAACGCAGTCAGTTGCACTCAGGCGCAGTCTGGCACTGTCAGGCACACCCAGGTGCACTCAGGCATACTCAGGCGCACTTAGGCGAACTCAGGCACACTCAGGCGCACTCAGGCACACTCAGGGGAACTCAGGCGCACTCAGGCGCACTGGGGTGCACTCATGTACCCTCATGCGCACTCAGAAGCACTCAGGCGCACTCAGGCGCACTCAGGCGCACTGAAGCGCACTGAGGCGCACTAAGGCACACTCAGGGGTAGTCAGGCACAGTCAAGCGCTTTCAGGCGTCGTCAGACGCACTCAGGCACAATCAGGCGCACTCAGGCGCACTTAGGCGTACTCAGGTACACTCAGGTGCACTGAGGCACACTCAGGCGCACTCAGGCGGACTCAGGCGCACTCAGGTGCACTCAGGCACACTTAGACGCAGTCAGGGGCAGTCTAGCGCAATCAGGCGTAGTCAGGCAAAGTCAGACGTAGTCAGGCGCAGTCAGGCGTAGTCAGGCGCACTCAGGCAAACTCAGGCGCACTCAGGCACACTCAGGCGCAGTCAGGCGTAGTCAGGCACACTCAGGCGCACTCAGGCGCACTCAAGCATAGTCAGGTGTACTCAGGCGCACTCAGGCGCACTCAGGCGCACTCAAGCGCACTCAGGCGCACTCAGGCACACTCAGGCGCACTCAGGTGCATGTAAGCGCACTCAGGCACACGCAGGCGCACGTAGGCGCAGTGAGGCAAACTCAGGTGCACTCAGGCGCACTCAGGCGTACTTAGCCGCACTCAGGCGCACTCAGGTGCACTCACGCGCACTCAGGTGCACTTAGGCATACTCAGGCGCATTTAGGCCTACTCAGGCGCACTCAGGCGCACTCAGGCGCACTCTGGCGTACTCAGGCGCACTCAGGCGCACTCAGGCGGAGTCAGGCGTGGTCCGGCACAATCAGGCGCACTCAGGCGCACTCAGGCGCACTCAGGCGCACTCAGGCGCACTCAGGCGCAATCAGGCCAACTCTGGCGCAGTCAGACACAATCAGGCAAACTCAGGCACACTCAGGTGCACTCAGGCGCATTCACTCACACTCAGGTGCACTCAGGCGCACTCAGGCACCGGCGTGGGTGCAGGTTGCTGCGAAGCGGGCAGCTAGCTCATGGAGGTCCTTGTGCCGGCGGCAGATGCTGATGATGTGGAGGCTGAAGCTGATGATGATGACGGAGTGGGCGCAGGGGCGAGCCGCGTGCGCTGCGGAAGTTTTCGGCTTGGGTGCAGGTCGTCGTCCAATAGGCGATGCGACCGGGCAGATTCTTGTGCCGAGCGGAAAACGATGCGGAGGAGGAATACGGAGGCAGCTGATGGATGAGTGGGCGCAAAGGCGGAACCACGTGCGCTGCAGAGGCTGATGAGGAGGAATGATGCGGAGTCGGCACGGATGATGGTGAGGACGGAGCTGAGGATGAAGGGCAATTCGAAGATGGCCACTGAAGCTGAGAGGAGGAAGAGGGCAAAGAGTGATAGATGAAGATGAGGATGAACAAGAGATAGGCTGCTGACAATGCTGACGGGCACAACGAAGAAGGAAGATGGAGGTCGCCACAGGTAAAGGATGGCAAGGGAGGAGGCGGCGCGAGACAACCAGGCACTCTACGTTCCGGAGAGTGACGACTTGTTCCCCAGTTGTCGCTCAGCGGGCAGGAAGACTGGCGGTGTCCGATATCCTGGCAGTTCAAGGAGACTGGTTGTTGCAGAGGGAGTCATGCAGCGGGCAGAGACACTGATCCGCTGATGAAAGGAGAGTGACGGCTTGTTCCACAGTTGGCTCGCAATGGGAGCAGGAGGACTGGTGGTGTCCGATATCCCGACTGCGGTGGTTCGACTGCTGCTGTTGACGAAGCGAGAGGGCGATGCGAGGAGGTGGCTTGAGCTAAGGGATGCAGGAAGATTGGAAACGATGAGGCAGAGAGCGTAGACAAGGTGGATGAGAGAAGGGGAGGTGAGGAAGGTGGAGACACTTGCGACGGCTGAGGTGATGAGAGGTAGCAGGTTTGTGGATGGCAGGAAGCTTCTTGGAAGTTGACGGCAGATGGCGGCTCGGGAGCTACTTGCGGCTACTGCGAATGACAGGTCACCAATTGTTGGCCACGGTCACGGAATGGGCGCAGGGATTTCTTCAAGATGACGAGACGTTTCTTCAGCGCGAGGAGCACTTCAAGCGGAATTGCTAATGTCACCTGCTGACGAAGCGGAGAGATACGAAGTGGCGGCGGCGGCGGCAGAGCAATGCAGATCAAAGCGGTGAAGTACGGGTAGCGGTAGAGCGATGACGAGGTCACGAGGCACCAAGAGATATTGTCTGATGCTCTGATACCATGTCAGAAGAATGCAGACATGAGTTTGGCAGAAGCTGAAGCAGGCAGAAACATCGGAACATGCATGAGTACGTTAGCAAGGTGACGGAAGTAAGAGAGGTCCCGAGGAGTTAGTAACAGGACTTGAGAGAGGTTGACAAGTCAGGAACACGAGGTAGACGAGCTGCTGAGAGAGGACGAGAGCGAGATGAGTGATGACTGGCTGAGCGAAGGAGCGAGAGTGACGGAGCGAAGAACTTAGGGCTGTGAAAGGCTAACGAAGTTAAGGTGCAAGAAGAGCGGAGACACGGCGGCGAAGCCGCGGAACCAAAAGTGGAACAGGATGAGCAGAACTGTTCTGGTTAAACTAGAGAGGGAATAAACATCCTCCGTATATACAACAGAACAGGACAGAGCAATGTTTAACGACTTCTTTCCGCTAACCGGACGCGTGACGACGTGGTCGTCTTTTTAGGGGCGGCTCGGTTCTGGTAGAATGGTCGTAACCAGGCATTGCCCAGGCATTACCAGGCATTTGTAGGCATTACCAGGCATTGCCCATGCATTGCCATGCATTACTCGGGTATTGTCAAGACATTGCCAGGTATTGCCAGGCATTGCCAGGCATTGCCAGGCACTGCCGGACATTGCCCAGGCATTGTCGAGGCATTGCCAGGCTTTGCCCAGGCATTGCCAGGCATTGCCAGGCATTGCCAAGGCATTACGTGGCATTGCCAGGCATTGCCAAGCATTACCCAGGCATTACCACGCATTACCCAGGCGTTGCCAGGCATTGCCAGGCATTGCCCAGGCATTGCTAGGCATTGCTAGGCATTGCCAGGCATTGCCATGCATTGCCCAAGCATTGCCCAGGCATTGCCAAGCGTCGTCCAAGCATTGCCAGGCATTGCCCAGGCATTGTCAGGCATTGCCCAAGCATTGCCATGGCATTGCCAGGAATTGCTATGCATTGCCAGGCATTGCCAGGCATTGCCAGGCATTGCCAGGCATTGCCAGACATTGTCAGGCATTGCCCAGGCATTGCCAAGCATTGCTTGGCATTGCCCAGGCATTGCCAGGCATTGCCCAAGCATTGCCAAGCATTGCCCAGGCATTGCTAGGCATTACCCAGGCATTGCCCAGGCATTGCCAAGCAGTGTTCACCGCGGCACCATGTACAACGGTACATCGATGTCCACAACGAGCATCAATGTAGTCCATCTGAGGCACATTGATGCTCAAGTACTATAAACTACTCAGGAATGGCAGATTTCATACAGTGAAGCATAAGTCTGACTTATATAAAGAACCATTTTTGCCTTTTTTAGCATAGCATCATTATGAGACTTGTACACCAAGATGAACACGTTTTTTATCACCACTGTGAATTGAAGAGCGTCTCTAGAATACTCAGCAACTTCAGCATAGCCATGTATCCACAAACATATGCACTATGTGATGTATTGCTACTAGAAAGGAAGTAAATGACACCAGATCATAATACTTCTCAAGTACAGAGAATGGCAGTCCATGGAAAGTTGCCAAAGTTTCATTCATGACAAGTAACACATGTGGGAAGTTAGAATGAATATGAAGTTCAGGCCATGGAAATCTCAAGTACATTGATGCCTATCCTACTTCTTAGCACGTCCACACTTAGTTTGATTTTCAGTTATAGCAAAGCGTTTTGTGCCCGATGCACGGGAGGATGTGTTGTCTCTTCCAACTGCATCATTCTGCTCCTGAGCATGGCTGTTCTTGACACTCTCCTCTGGACCTGTGTCTCTTGGTGCAGGCTCAGTTGTGTCATCTGCACCTCCCTCTCTGTCTGGGGTTGTTGCATCAGCTGCTGTTGATGTTGCAAGAGTTGTTGGAGTTGTATGAGTTGCAAGTGTTGCAGGACTTGCAGCAGTCTCAGGTGTTGCAGATTCTGCAGTAGTGGCAGCAGCTGCATGAGTTGCAGAGGTTCCAGGAGCTGCTGCTAGGGTTGTTGCATCTACTACTGTTGAGGTCACGCGTGTCTGGTTACGGTTGCTCTGCCTGTTGCTAGGGGTAGAGACCACAGGGGGTCTCCTGCAGCATGCAAACATGGCGAGCATGTGGCAGCATGGGTGTATCAACCAGCACCCGGATGTTTGCGTGTATCTCCACCACATCATCATCCGCCTCTGCTCCAACTGCTTCCTCTTCTTCATCCCCCCCCCACCCTCACCACTATCATTACTCCCATCATGAGCACCGTTGAGCAACCCCACCTCCTCTCCCTCCTCCAGAATCTCCCCGTCGTCTTCACTGACTTCTCCCTCATGTGCTGCTCATTCTGCTTCTGCTGTCGCCGACAGTTGCCTGGCTGCTCGCTCGCCGCTCTTGCCACACACCTTGCACAATCTGACGTTGCATCGGACGAGCAGCTCGAGCGTTGAGACAAGGAGATGGTTCCTACGTGCAGTGTGCACCAACTCGTGCGTGGAGAACACACGTTCACATACAGAGGAAGAACATGGTTGAGAGAGCACCTTCAGCGCAATATCACGCAAGCTAGGCATGCAGTGCATGTAGTTTACATGCCATTCAAAAGCCGTCATGCTCTTGCTTTGCACCTTAGCCTCTGCAGCCACCGCCTTGGCATTCTTTGCTGCAGTTACTATGGGAACAGAGTTCACCATGACCTGGCCATTCTGGAAGGTTGATATCTCAAGAAGGAGATCATCATGCTTGTCTGCTGGAACCAAAGCATCCACAACACACTACCATGCGTGCATGCTTGCTGAGTCAAGTGAGAGATCATTCCCAAAGTGCTCAAGGTGCATCTTACGTGCAGCAGCGTATAGGGGACAGGCCATGTCTTTGTTCCAGCGAGAATGGAGACGTACAAGCACAAACTACACGCGAGACTTAGCAACCTTTGCTGGATTCATGCCCTTCTTCTCAGCTAGCACCTTCAGCTCTTCTGCACAATCAAGCAGGCCCTCATAAATCTCACCTGCAGAGCCACCTTCCTGTCAGCCACCCGCAAGGCCCTCACCAAAGGCTCCAACAGGTCCCGGAGCTGGCGTACCTACAGCGAATAGACCCTGCGGCGTACGATATGGCGCACCTCCTTCTTCCTTGCTTTGAAACCTGCATCCCGCCTCATCCCCATCTACCTCTACAGGTCCGTATCAACCATGGTCTCCAGATTTTCCTTTTGGTCCAGCTGGCGGTCAACCATGTCAAACGCTGAGGCAAACCTGGTCTTGCACCGGTCCAACAGCATCTTGCCGTCACTCCTCTCGCGTAGCCAGGAGCGTGGCAGATCATTGTTCTACACGTACGACACTACCTTCTCACACATGCTGATGATTGATCCACCCCAGTCCGTCTTGAACACGTCCTTCATTGAACAGGTCGATGTTGTGTGCGCAGCATCACTGGAAGAAGAGGGAGGGGTACTTCTACTTCAGGTCCGTGAATGCCTTCTTGTTGGTGGAGGTGTTGTCACATATGACGGAGACCACCATCTTCTCCCCCAGTATCTTGATGGCTACTTCAATCATTGCTGCGGTATGGTCAGCGTCACGACTGAGACCGCTGGCATCACGCGAGTAGAGGTGCACAGATCCTTGCGCGTTACACGCCATCGCATTGTAGATGGGACGGACTTGGCGGTCAGACCACTCATCAACAGGCACTGAGCATCCGTAAATGTCCCAGGCCTACCTGAGGGGAGCATCGAGCTCTTCGAGCTCTTTGTCAAGCTTCGACAGAAGGTCCTCCACAACTGTTGTGCGACTTGGAAGCCAAAATCCGGAGGAGGTCTTCCGGCCATTCTTCACCACCTCCAACAACGCCGCCTCCTGATTGAAGGAGATTGGCGATGCAGTGACGCACATCAGCTTCACGATGCTTAGCTCGCACCGGTCGTTGTGGCCACGCTCCAGATGCTGGTCCATGCTGGACTGGCGGAAGGAAGAAGCTCGCTTGATGTCGAAGACAGGAACCATGTCGGAGGTGCTCTCCCTCCGTTGGGTCTGAGAGGGCATCGGGTTGTCGTCATCGCTATCGGCTTCCAAGACGACACCAGCAGCTGCTGCGGTGGATCCTCTCTCAAACGTCTCCCACAGCTTCAGCGAGGCCACAGGTTTGTCCTTGGTACCCCACTCAGGTCCGAGGCCTTTGTACAGACAATGCCTGGCAATGCATGGGCAATGCCTGGCAATACATGGCAATGCCTGGGCAATGCCGAGCAATGCCTGGGCAATGCCTGCCAATGCATGGGCAATGCCTGGCAATGCTTAGGCATTGGACTTTGCCTGCCTCTGGCTCTGCCTTTTGTTCCGGTGCTGCCTCGGGGAGTCGCAGCAGACCCCACCCTCTCGCGATTGGCTGGTCCTCATCAGGTGGTGGTGATTCGCTGAGTTCGGAGATCACCACCCCACCTGCCTTCTGTTTTGCCGTAGTCACCGCGGCATCTTCTTCAATCCCCTGCCTGTGTTACGATGCGGCGCCCGCGCCCCCCATGATGGGTTGAAGTTGGGTCGGAACCGATCCGGCCGGCATTGGGACGTTGCGGGATACCGCCAGGAGCAGCTCCATTGCCTGGGCGATGCTTCGCTAGACCTGCGCGAGCTGCTCCAAGTCAACAGGCTGGCGGGGTTCGGTTTTGCTGCGCTTGGCGGGGGTGGTAGTGGCGGAGCTGTCTTCAACAGTCCGCTTTCCTTTCTTTTTGCGATGGGATGTTGGTGTAGTCTCCGCGGATGGCGCCCGTTTCTTCGTAGCGGAATCCTTGTGTGGCTCAGCCTCCCGGCTGACTGACGCCGTGTGAACCGCCTGCTTTCCGGGAGCCGCGGATGCCGTAGCCCTTCTGGCCGCGCGCTGGAGTTTGGCCCTTATGTCGAGCAGAGCAGGGGACAGGACTGGCTGTGAGGTGTTCTTCCATACCTCCCTCCTGGCTGTTGCAGCCCTTGCGTAGGCAAGCACATGTTGGGCTCGTCCTCCGCTTTCCACCTGTGCCTTTTCTTACTGTTCTGCCGTCTGTGTCCCTGCCGCTTATTTTGCCGCGGCCGCCGCTTCCCCTGCATCCGCTGCCTCAATCTCCGGGGTGGTTTTCGTCTCTTGTCCTGTCACGCCTTCCGTTCCTGCTTCGCGTTCCGCAGCCGCGATCACAGCTTCCACCAGAGCCTCTACTTGTGCCGCCTTTTGCTCCGCTGCCACCTCCTCCTTCCTCCTCTGCTCTTCTGCCATCTCTTGCCAAAGTGCCCGCAGCCGTTCCCTCATGCTTGTGAGATTGGGAGAGTTGCGGAGGTACTCCTGCGCCTCTTCGGTTTCGATGTGGGTGCGGTTCTTCTCCTCCCGACACACGTTGATTGCTTCTCGGGCCCAGTGACGTACTGCTTCTTCTGATAGTGCCGTGTGTGTTCCCTGGAGGGATTTCCATAACCCTTCGGCTACCGCGGTTACGGCCCGTTGGCGCATGGCGCTGTCTTGAGTCAGCTGCCAGGCGTTGGCGATTGCGGCGAACCAATGCTCATGCTGCTGCTCCGCCGCAGAGACGGCTGCCAGCTCCGCTGNTGCCAAAGTGCCCGCAGCCGTTCCCTCATGCTTGTGAGATAGGGAGAATCGCGGAGGTACTCCTGCGCCTCTTCGGTTTCGATGTGGGTGCGGTTCTTCTCCTCCCGACACACGTTGATTGCTTCTCGGGCCCAGTGACGTACTGCTTCTTCTGATAGTGCCGTGTGTGTTCCCTGGATGGATTTCCATAACCCTTCGGCTACCGCGGTTACGGCCCGTTGGCGCATGGCGCTGTCTTGAGTCAGCTGCCAGGCGTTGGCGATTGTGGCGAACCAATGCTCATGCTGCTGCTCCACCGCGGAGACGACTGCAAGCTCCGCTGCCGTGTATTGCAGTCCCCACCTGCGGGAGGTGAGCCCAAAGAGGTAGCCCCACCTCCAAAGTTCCGCCGTTGTCTTGCGGTCTGGTACTTCCATCGTTCCTGCCGGCATGCGGGCGGCGTGGTATATAGTGAGTGCCCGGGCACGCTCTTGGAGCAGGTGTACATAGCGGCGTGTGGGATTCGCGGACTGGTCACGGCGGACCAGGAGCCACCATTCGCGGGCAGCATCCACGTTATGATCAGGTTGTACCGTGTCCAGGAGCGTTGCCACACCTGCCATGGCCTGCGTTGGACGCAGGTTGAGGAGGTCGCGGAGCACCGAAAAGAGACGCTTGGCCCCCGCTGTCTCCAGTAGCTGCACCTGTCGTGCTTGCGGCCCCAAAGCAAGGGCAGTCTTGGCCGCTCCCTTCAGGGCCACTTGCCAGGCGTGGTTGAAGAAAGAGTCCCCTAAGCTTGCGCGGACTACCTCCGGGAGTTCATCCAGCAGATGCAGGACGACGCTGCTCACCACGTCCAGCAGATGGTCAGCCTTGGGGTGATCTCCACGGCCCCCAGAGCTCTCTTCCAAACGTGTCTGTGTGCCCTCCATGATCGTACCGGCGCTGAGCAGGGGCTGTGGAATTCCGCGTGAGGCCGGTGGAGAGGAGGAGTGCGCGGTTGGTGCAGAAGGGCCGGGCGGTGGCGGTACTCCTGCAGGTGTCGTTGCCGCCGGGGGCGCAGCAGGGCCAGATGGCAGAGGCGTCCTGGGTGACGCTGCTGCTACCACTGCGGCGGGGCTTGGTATTGGGGGTGCCCCAGGGGATGCTGCTACGTTTGGTGCTGCGGAATGACCTGGTGCCGGAGGGCCTCTAGGTAATGCTGCTGCCTCGGACGCCGCTGAAGCTTGCGGTGCCGCGGAAGGTGCCGGCGGGGCTTCAGATGTCGTCGCCCTTGCCGGTGCCGCGGAAGGGGTTGGTGCCAGCATGGCTTCAGATGTCGTCGCCACTGCCGGTGCCGAGGAAGGAACTGGGGCCGGAGGGGCTCCAGGTGATGCTACTGCTACCGCGGAAGGGGCTGGTGCCGGTGGTGCTCCTGGAGTTGCACCGGGTGAGGCTGCTACGGCTGGTGACGCAGACCTTCTTGCGCCAGCTGTGACACGGCCCGTGGACTATCGTCGAAAGGTCCGTCTCGTGGCACGCTCAACCCCCCCGTTTGAAGGCGCGGACCCCGTGCCTGAAGGGCGAGCCATTGCAGATGCTGTGCCGCGGGTGACACTGGAGTTGCGGGTGACACGGCGGCACGACTCTTGCACAACCCTGGCACAAATCTGGCACAGCTCTGGCACAACAGTGGCACATCTCTGGCACAACTCTGGCACAACTGTGGCACAACTCTGGCACAACTATGGCACAACTCTGGCACAACTCTGGCACAACTCCTGCACAACTTTGGCACAGCTCTGGCACAACTCTGGCACAGTTCTGGCACAACTCTGGCACAACTCTGGCACAACTGGCGTGGGTGCAGGTCGTCACGATTCGAGCGATACGACCGAGCGGATCCCTGTGCCGTTCACAGATGCTGATGGTTGCTGGTGAATTTGAGGCTGATGATGATGGAGTGGGCGCAGGGGCGAGCCACGTGCGATGATGGAAGTTTTCGTTGTGGGCGCGCGTCGTCGCAACTCGAGCGATGCGACCGAGCGGATCCTTGTGCCGGGCTGAAGTTGATGCTGAAGCGGAGAACAACAATTGATGGATGAGTAGGCGCAGGGGCAAAACCACGTGCGCTGGAGGAGGGTACAGCGTGGGCGCATGTCGTCGTGGAAAAGGCGATTCGACCGGGCGGATCCTTTTGCCGAGCTGAAAAACGACGCGGAGGAGGAAACGATTGATTGATGAATGGGCATAGGGGTGAAACCTCGTGCGCTGCTGAAAGGTTTGGCGTGGGCGCAGGTCGTCGCGGAAAAGGTGATGCGACCGCGCGGATCCTTGTGCCGAGCTGAGAGCGATTTGCGGAAGTGGAGGAAGCAATTGACTGATGAGTGGGCGCAGGGGCGGAACCACGTGTGCGATAAGGCGACGCTGATGATGGTGATGCTTGATGATGGATGGAAGGGCGGTGCGGAGGATGCTGATGATGATGAGGAGACAAATGCAGAGGCGGTGCGGATGATGTTGATGATGGAGAGACAGAGATGAGACAGGAACGGGCGGCTGATGAAGTAGAGGAAACTGGAGCGAGGAGGAGAAGGATGATGGAGGCGAATGAAGACGAAGGCCGAAGGCTGGAGGAGACGAGAGGCAGAGAGCGACGCGAGCGAAGGGAGCGGAGATGAGACGCGGCGCAGCAGGTGGAGGCGATGCGGTAGAAATACAGAGCGATGCAACTGCTTCTTTTCAGTGTTCACGAGATTGACGGCTTGTTCCCCAGTTGGCTCGGAAGTGGGAGCAAGAAGACTGGTGGTGTCCGATATCCTGTCAGCTGAAGAGGTTGGTTGCGGTAGGGAGAGTCAGGCAGCGGGCAGGGACACTGAGCTGCTGATGCCAGGAGAGTGATGGCTTGTTCCCCAGTTGGCTTGGAAGTGGGAGCAGGAAGACTGGTGGTGTCCGATATCCTGACAGCGGCAGTTTTGGCTGCAGCTGCTGACGAGGCGAGGAGGCGATGTGAGAAGGCGGCTCGAGACGATGGATTCGGGCAAGATGAAGATGGCGGCGAGGAAGGAGCAGATGATACTGACGAGGCAGGATGAAAGGGAGGAGATACCAGCGGAAGCAGATGCGATGCGATGGCGGCGGATGGGAGACTGCAGGAAGCTTCTTGGTAGTTGACGGCAGACGACGGCTCGAGAGTTACTTGCGGTTGATGTGGGCGACTCGTCACCAGTTGTTGGCCACGGGTGCGGAAATGCGCGCAGGGCCTTCTCAGGATGACAAGGCGTTTCTTCAGCGTGGAGGATGCGTCACGCAGAGCTTCTGATGTAAGCTATGGACGAAGCGGCAAGGCGCGAGAAGGCGGTAGTGTTGAATATTTTTGCCCCTTGTTCAGTGTTGTAGGACGGATCAGGAATGCTCTGCCCCTTGTGGAGGTATGACCCCTAGATCCGTTGTAGTGTGACTCAACTATGCTCTGTCTCTTGTGAGATATGACCTGTGAGCACACCATGTGGGTGAGTGGTTACCTTGGCCATTTTGTTGATTTGGCCAAGTGAGAGGTCATGAGGTCGATCCTGGCCCCATGCATATCTTGTTTGCTGTAGAAGCTTCCAAGAAAGAAAGTCCGTAGCTTCTTGGACGCTACATGGTTGGTCTGTCACCTTGACACTAGGATGCTTATGTGTCAAGCCCACAGTGCAAGTCTATTGGTGACATGGCTGGTTCAGGCCACTTCCCAGGAATGTGCTTTTGAGTTCTAGGACTGGACATACATCTATAAAAGGACTTGTCTTGCATGCATATCAATCAACCCTTGCTTGATGCTCTCTTGCGTATTGACGACTTGAGCTCTTCTTGAGATGTAATGCTAAGGCGTTAGTACTCTTGAAGGTGAAGTGTATGCCTGATTAAGTTTGGGGTGCATTACACATGTCAACAAAGGAAGAAGGCCTAAAAACCTTTGTGAGCTTTTCGGTTTCGCGGCTTCTTTGCCAGAGGTGGTTAGCTCAGTAGCTAACAAAGGGTTATGGGCCCACTCCTCTGGTTAGGGAAGTTTCACGCACGCAACCGCTAAGGTCACAAGCAGTGAGAGCGCCTTCGCTCTCACCCAACTTCTCTGTTTGCAGGGCAACATCAGCAGGAGGGGAATGCAACACATCTGCACCTTTCTACCTTGGGAGCTGACATCAGCCTACATCAGCCTACATTAGCCTACATCTGCTTGCAACAGCCAACGGTAACAGGGGAAGCAGTTTTCCTCTTCTCACCAACAGCCTACAGCGGCCTCAAACACAGGTTCATCGGCATCAACAACAGGTGCAGCAGCTGAAGCAGTTGTAGTTGTGGGGATGGCAGGGACAGGGGAACCAGGGAATCATTCGCCCATCCTCAAGTTTGATGGAGAGGGGTTTGCACTCTGGAAGTGGCAGTTTGAGATCATCATGGATGACAGAGATCTGCTAGGATATTTTGACGGAAGTATCCCAGCACCAAAGGAGGAGGGTGCTGACCTTGTGGCATGGGTCAAGCTCAACAAGAAGGCTCTCGCCATTCTTGTGTCCTCCATACAACCCTCAGTCCTTTCGCACATCAGCGGTTGTACAGTGGCAGCCGCGGCATACGCCAAACTCGGCAAGGTGTTCCAGTCCTCCTCACTTGCCAACCGTCTCTTCATTCTACAAAACCTCATCAGCATGAGGCTTGGTGAAGGGGAGGATGTCTCCGCCTTCATGCAGAAGTTTGAGACGCTCTTGCAACAAGCCACCGGCATGGGGTGGGACCTGAAATCCGACATGCAGGCCATGATCTTTCTGATGACGCTGCCGGAAAGTTGGGGCCCCATGATAACAGTGATTGGAGGGTGGACTGAAGATCTAGTTTCCTACACCACCGTCTCTGAGTATGTGCGGAATGAAGCCATGCGTCGTAGCAGTAGTGAAGCAAACATGGCTGCCTTTGCCTCACGGAGCAGCGGCACCTTCCGCAATACCTCATCCTCTGGGTACAAGGGAAACAACAGCACTAGCAACAGTGGAAG
>SZWC01000577.1:105657-119864 GCA_023375785.1 Penium margaritaceum | reverse complement strand
CTGGCCCCATGCATATCTTGTTTACTGTAGAAGCTTCCAAGAAAGAAAGTCCGTAGCTTCTTGGACGCTACATGGTTGGTCTGTCACCTTGACACTAGGATGCTTATGTGTCAAGCCCACAGTGCAAGTCTATTGGTGACGTGGCTGGTTCAGGCCACTTCCCAGGAATGTGCTTTTGAGTTCTAGGACTGGACAGACATCTATAAAAGGACTTGTCTTGCATGCTGATCAATCAACCCTTGCTTGATGCTCTCTTGCGTATTGACGACTTGAGCTCTTCTTGAGATGTAATGCTAAGGCGTTAGTACTCTTGAAGGTGAAGTGTATGCCTGATTAAGTTTTGGGGTGCATGACACATGTCAACAAAGGAAGAAGGCCTAAAAACCTTTGTGAGCTTTTCGGTTTCGCGGCTTCTTTGCCAGAGGTGGTTAGCTCAGTAGCTCACAGGTAGCAGCGGCAGGAGAATGTGAGTCGAAGTAGCGAAGCAAGGATGTTGGCAGAGTGATGACGCGGTCACGGGATTCCAGGTGATGTTGCCTGAAGCTCTGATACCATGTCAGAAGAATGCAGGCACGAGAACAGCAGTAGCAGAAGCAAGCAGAAGCATCGGGACATGCAGATGTACATCAGCAGAGTGACGTGACCGAGAGCGGTTCGAGGAGTTAGTCGCAGGAGCTGAAGAGGGCTGAGATGTGAAGTAGCGCAGGTAGACAGGTTGACGTGAGAGAGAGTGCTGGTGAAGGGAATGATGGTTGGCGGGGTATGAGAGCTGAGCGAGGGAGCGAGAGTGACAGAGCGAAGCGTTGAGAGTTGGCGAAGACAGAAAGTGTGAGGGACGGGCAGAGCAAAAACACGGCGGCGAAGCCGCGGAACCAAGGGGGAACAGGATGAGCAGAACTGTTCTGGTTAGCTCGAGGGAATGAACATCCTCGGTATAAAAGGACAGAACAGGACAAGTGAGCAAGGCAACAGCTTCTTTCCACTAGCCGGACGTGGGTGACAGGTGTCACTTTATTAGGGGATAACTTGGCCGACGGGTCCGAACGGTCGCCTGACTCGAGAACCGTTAGTCAAGGTGGCTCAGTCGGTGGAATTCAACCGTTATTGAGAGCGAGCCTTAGTATTTTCTTCTCTTGTCAAGGCTTCATTTCTGACAAAATAGGGCGTAGCTAGTGCCCAACTGAGGCGTAACTAGGTCGTAGTAGGGTGCAAGTAGGGCGCAAGTAGGGTGCAACTAGTGCGCAACAAGGGCGAAACTAGGGCGGACCTAGGGCGCAACTAGGGCGCAACTAGGGTGCAAGTAGGGCGCAAGTAGGGTGCAACTAGTGCGCAACAAGGGCGAAACTAGGGCGGACCTAGGGCGCAACTAGGGCGCAACTAGGGTGCAAGTAGGGCGCAACTAGGGTGCGTCTAGGGCACAAGTAGGGCGCAAGTAAGACGTAACTAGGGTACAAATAGGGCACAACTAGGGCGTAGCTAGTGCCCAACTGAGGTGCAACTATGGCGCAAGTAGGGCGCAAGTAAGACGTAACTAGGGTACAAATAGGGCACAACTAGGGCGTAGCTAGTGCCCAACTGAGGTGCAACTATGGCGCAAGTAGGGCGCCAGTAGGGCGTAAGTAGGGTGCAATGAGGGTGCAAAAAGGGCGCAACTAGGGTGCAAATAGGGCGCAACTAGGACGTAACTAGGGCACAAGTAGGGCGCAACTAGGGGGTAAGTAGGGCGCAAGTAGGGCGCAACTAGGGCACAACTAAGGTGCAACTAGGGCACCACAAGGGCGCAAGTAGGCCGCAACTAGGGCGCAACTAGGGTGCAACTAGGGCGCAACTAGGGCGCAACTAGGGAGTAACAAGGGCGCAACTAGGGCACAACTAGGGCGCAACTAGGGCGCAACTAGTGCGCAACTAGGGCACAACTAGGGCGCAACTAGGGCGGAATGAGTGTGCAACAAGGGCGCAAGTAGGGCGCAACTAGGGCGCGACTAGGGCGCGACTAGGGCGCGACTAGGGCGCGACTAGGGCGCGACTAGGGCGCGACTAGGGCGCGACTAGGGCGCGACTAGGGCGCGACTAGGGCGCGACTAGGGCGCGACTAGGGCGCGACTAGGGCGCGACTAGGGCGCGACTAGGGCGCGACTAGGGCGCGACTAGGGCGCGACTAGGGCGCGACTAGGGCGCGACTAGGGCGCGACTAGGGCGCGACTAGGGCGCGACTAGGGCGCGACTAGGGCGCGACTAGGGCGCGACTAGGGCGCGACTAGGGCGCGACTAGGGCGCGACTAGGGCGCGACTAGGGCGCGACTAGGGCGCGACTAGGGCGCGACTAGGGCGCGACTAGGGCGCGACTAGGGCGCGACTAGGGCGCGACTAGGGCGCGACTAGGGCGCGACTAGGGCGCGACTAGGGCGCGACTAGGGCGCGACTAGGGCGCGACTAGGGCGCGACTAGGGCGCGACTAGGGCGCGACTAGGGCGCGACTAGGGCGCGACTAGGGCGCGACTAGGGCGCGACTAGGGCGCGACTAGGGCGCGACTAGGGCGCGACTAGGGCGCGACTAGGGCGCGACTAGGGCGCGACTAGGGCGCGACTAGGGCGCGACTAGGGCGCGACTAGGGCGCGACTAGGGCGCGACTAGGGCGCGACTAGGGCGCGACTAGGGCGCGACTAGGGCGCGACTAGGGCGCGACTAGGGCGCGACTAGGGCGCGACTAGGGCGCGACTAGGGCGCGACTAGGGCGCGACTAGGGCGCGACTAGGGCGCGACTAGGGCGCGACTAGGGCGCGACTAGGGCGCGACTAGGGCGCGACTAGGGCGCGACTAGGGCGCGACTAGGGCGCGACTAGGGCGCGACTAGGGCGCGACTAGGGCGCGACTAGGGCGCGACTAGGGCGCGACTAGGGCGCGACTAGGGCGCGACTAGGGCGCGACTAGGGCGCGACTAGGGCGCGACTAGGGCGCGACTAGGGCGCGACTAGGGCGCGACTAGGGCGCGACTAGGGCGCGACTAGGGCGCGACTAGGGCGCGACTAGGGCGCGACTAGGGCGCGACTAGGGCGCGACTAGGGCGCGACTAGGGCGCGACTAGGGCGCGACTAGGGCGCGACTAGGGCGCGACTAGGGCGCGACTAGGGCGCGACTAGGGCGCGACTAGGGCGCGACTAGGGCGCGACTAGGGCGCGACTAGGGCGCGACTAGGGCGCGACTAGGGCGCGACTAGGGCGCGACTAGGGCGCGACTAGGGCGCGACTAGGGCGCGACTAGGGCGCGACTAGGGCGCGACTAGGGCGCGACTAGGGCGCGACTAGGGCGCGACTAGGGCGCGACTAGGGCGCGACTAGGGCGCGACTAGGGCGCGACTAGGGCGCGACTAGGGCGCGACTAGGGCGCGACTAGGGCGCGACTAGGGCGCGACTAGGGCGCGACTAGGGCGCGACTAGGGCGCGACTAGGGCGCGACTAGGGCGCGACTAGGGCGCGACTAGGGCGCGACTAGGGCGCGACTAGGGCGCGACTAGGGCGCGACTAGGGCGCGACTAGGGCGCGACTAGGGCGCGACTAGGGCGCGACTAGGGCGCGACTAGGGCGCGACTAGGGCGCGACTAGGGCGCGACTAGGGCGCGACTAGGGCGCGACTAGGGCGCGACTAGGGCGCGACTAGGGCGCGACTAGGGCGCGACTAGGGCGCGACTAGGGCGCGACTAGGGCGCGACTAGGGCGCGACTAGGGCGCGACTAGGGCGCGACTAGGGCGCGACTAGGGCGCGACTAGGGCGCGACTAGGGCGCGACTAGGGCGCGACTAGGGCGCGACTAGGGCGCGACTAGGGCGCGACTAGGGCGCGACTAGGGCGCGACTAGGGCGCGACTAGGGCGCGACTAGGGCGCGACTAGGGCGCGACTAGGGCGCGACTAGGGCGCGACTAGGGCGCGACTAGGGCGCGACTAGGGCGCGACTAGGGCGCGACTAGGGCGCGACTAGGGCGCGACTAGGGCGCGACTAGGGCGCGACTAGGGCGCGACTAGGGCGCGACTAGGGCGCGACTAGGGCGCGACTAGGGCGCGACTAGGGCGCGACTAGGGCGCGACTAGGGCGCGACTAGGGCGCGACTAGGGCGCGACTAGGGCGCGACTAGGGCGCGACTAGGGCGCGACTAGGGCGCGACTAGGGCGCGACTAGGGCGCGACTAGGGCGCGACTAGGGCGCGACTAGGGCGCGACTAGGGCGCGACTAGGGCGCGACTAGGGCGCGACTAGGGCGCGACTAGGGCGCGACTAGGGCGCGACTAGGGCGCGACTAGGGCGCGACTAGGGCGCGACTAGGGCGCGACTAGGGCGCGACTAGGGCGCGACTAGGGCGCGACTAGGGCGCGACTAGGGCGCGACTAGGGCGCGACTAGGGCGCGACTAGGGCGCGACTAGGGCGCGACTAGGGCGCGACTAGGGCGCGACTAGGGCGCGACTAGGGCGCGACTAGGGCGCGACTAGGGCGCGACTAGGGCGCGACTAGGGCGCGACTAGGGCGCGACTAGGGCGCGACTAGGGCGCGACTAGGGCGCGACTAGGGCGCGACTAGGGCGCGACTAGGGCGCGACTAGGGCGCGACTAGGGCGCGACTAGGGCGCGACTAGGGCGCGACTAGGGCGCGACTAGGGCGCGACTAGGGCGCGACTAGGGCGCGACTAGGGCGCGACTAGGGCGCGACTAGGGCGCGACTAGGGCGCGACTAGGGCGCGACTAGGGCGCGACTAGGGCGCGACTAGGGCGCGACTAGGGCGCGACTAGGGCGCGACTAGGGCGCGACTAGGGCGCGACTAGGGCGCGACTAGGGCGCGACTAGGGCGCGACTAGGGCGCGACTAGGGCGCGACTAGGGCGCGACTAGGGCGCGACTAGGGCGCGACTAGGGCGCGACTAGGGCGCGACTAGGGCGCGACTAGGGCGCGACTAGGGCGCGACTAGGGCGCGACTAGGGCGCGACTAGGGCGCGACTAGGGCGCGACTAGGGCGCGACTAGGGCGCGACTAGGGCGCGACTAGGGCGCGACTAGGGCGCGACTAGGGCGCGACTAGGGCGCGACTAGGGCGCGACTAGGGCGCGACTAGGGCGCGACTAGGGCGCGACTAGGGCGCGACTAGGGCGCGACTAGGGCGCGACTAGGGCACAACTAGGGCCCAACTAGGGCGCAATTAGGGCGCAACTGGGGGCAACTAGGGCGCAACTAGGGCGCAACTAGGGCGCAACTAGGGCACAACTAGGGCGCAACTAGGGCACAACTAGGGCGCAACTAGGGCGCAACTAGGGCGCAACTAGGGTGCAACTAGTGCGCAACTAGGGCGCAACTAGGGCGCGACTAGGGCGCGACTAGGGCGCGACTTGGGCACAACTAGGGCGCAACTAGGGCACAACTAGGGTGCAACTAGGACGCAACTAGGGTGCAACTAGAGCGCAACTAGGGCGCAACTGGGGCGCAACTAGAGCGCAACTAGGGCGCAACTAGGGCGCAACTAGGACGCAACTAGGGCGCAACTATGGCGCAACTAGGGCGCAACTAGGGCGCAACTAGGGTGCAATAAGGGCGCAACGAGGGCACAACTAGGGCGCAACGAGGGCGCAATGATGGCGCATCTAGGACACAACTAAAGCGCAACTAGGGCGCAACTAGGGCGCAACGAGGGCGCAATGATGGCGCATCTAGGACACAACTAAAGCGCAACTAGGGCGCAACTAGGGTGCAATCAGGGCGCAACTAGGGTGCAACTAGGGCGCAACTAGGGCACAACTAGGGCACAAGTAGGACGCAACTAGGTCGCAACTAGGGCGCAACTAGGGCGCAACTAGGGCGCAACTAGGGTGCAACTAGGGCGCAACTAGGGCGCAACCAGGGCGCGACCAGGACGCAACTAGGGCGCAACTAGGGTACAACGAGGGTGCAACTAGGGCGCAACTATGGTGCAACTAGTGTGCAAGTTGGGCGCAACTAAGGCGCAACTAAGGGGCAACTAGCGCGCAAGTAGGGCACAAGTAGGACGCAGCTAGTGCGCAACTAGGGCACACCTAGGGCGTAGCTAGTGCCCAACTAAGGCACAACTAGGGCGCAATAAGGGTGCCAGTAGGGCGCAAGTAGGGTGCAATATGGACGCAAATAGGGTGCAACTAGAGCGCAACTAGGGTGCATCTAGGGCGCAACTAGGGCGTGACTAGGGCGCGAGTAGGGCGCGACTAGGGCGCAACTAGGGCGCATTTAGGGTGAAATCAGGGCGCAACTATGGCGCAACTAGGGCGCAACTAGGGCGCAACTATGGCGCAACCAGGGCACAACTAGGGCGCAACCAGGGTGCAACTAGGGTGCAAGTAGGGCGCAAGTACGGTGCAAGTAGGGCGCAACTACGGCACAAGTGGGGAAAAACTAGGGCGTAACAAGGGCGCAACTAGGGCGCAATGAGGGCGCAACGAGGGCGCAACGAGGGCGCAATGAGGGCGCAACAAGGGCGCAACAAGGGCGCAACTAGGGCGCAACTAGGGTGCAACTAGGGCGCAACTAGGGCGCAACTAGGGCGCAACTAGGGTGCAACTAGGGCGCAACTAGGGCGCAACTAGGACGCAACTAGGGCGCAACTAGGGCGCAACTAGGGCACAACTAGGGCGCAACTAGGGCGCAACTAGGGCGCAACTAGGGCGCAACTAGGGCGCAACTAGGGCGCAACTAGGGCGCAACTAGGGTGCAGCTAGGGCGCAACTAGGGTGCAACTAGGGGGCAACTAGGGCGCAACTTGGGCGCAACTAGGGCGCAACTAAGGCGTAACTAAGGCGTAACTAAGGCGCAACTAAGGCGCAACTAGGACGCAAGTAGGGCACAAGTAGGACGCAGCTAGGGCGCAACTAGGGTTCAACTAGGGCATAGCTAGTGCTTACCAGATGCGCAACTAGGGCGAGAGTATGGAACAAGTAGGGCGCAACTAGGGCGCAACTAGGGCGCAACTAGGGCGCAACTAGGGCGCAAGAAGGGCGCAAGTAGGGCGCAACTAGGGCGCACCCAGGGCACATCTAGGGCGCAACTAGGGTGCAACTAGGGCGCAACTAGGACGCAACTAGGACGCAACTAGGGCAAAACTAGGGTGCAACTAGGGCGCAACTAGGGTGCAACTGGGGTGCAACTAGGGCGCAACTAAGGTGCAACTAGGGCACGACTAGGGCGCAACTAGGGCGCGACTAGGGCGCGACTAGGGCGGGACTAGGACGCGAGTTGGGCGTAACTAGGGCGCAACTAGGGCGCAACTAGGGCGCAACTAGGGCGCAGTTAGGGCGCAACTGGGGACAACTAGGGCGCAAATAGGGTGCAACTTGGGTGCAACTAGGGCGCAACTAGGGCACAACTAGGGCGCAACTAGGGCGCAAATATGGCGCACCTAGGGCGCAACTAGGGCGCAACTAGGGAGAAACTAAGGTGCAACTAGGGCGCAAATAGGGCACAAGTAGAACGCAACTAGGGCGTAACTAGGGTACAACTAGGGCGTAGCTAGTGCCCAACTGAGGCGAAACTAGGGCGCAAGTAGGGTGCAAGTAGGGCGCAACTAGGGTGCAACTTGTGCGCAACTAGGGCGCGCACTCAGGGCGCAACTAGGGCGCAACTAGGGTGCAACTAGGGTGCAAGTATGGCGCAACTAGGGTGCAACTAGGGCGCAAGTAGGGCGCAAGTAAGATGCAACTAGGACGCAAATAGAGCACAACCAGGACATGGCTAGTGCCCAACTGAGGCGTAACTAGGGCACAAGTATGGCGCCAGTAGGGTGTAAGTTTGGTGCAATAAGGGTGCAAGAAGGGCGCAACTAGGGTGCAACTAGGGCGCAGCTAGGGTGCAATTAGTTTGCAAGTTGGGCGCAACTAGGGCGCAACTTAGGCGCAACTTGGGCGCAAGTAGGGTGCAACTAGAGTGCAAGTAGGGCGCAACTAGGGCGCAAATAGGGTGCAACCAGGGCGCAACTAGAGCGCAACTAGGGCGCAACTAGGGCGTAACTAGTGCGCAAGGAGGGTGCAACTACTGTGCAAGTTCGGCACAACTAAGGCGCAACTAAGGCGCAACCAGCGCGCAAGTAGGGCGCAAGTACGACGCAACTAGGGTGCAACTAGGGCAAAACTAGGGCATAGCTAGTACCCAACTAAGGCACAACTAGGATGCAAGTAGGGTGCCGGTAGGGCGCAAGTAGAGTGCAATAAGGGCGCAAGTATGGTGCAACTAGGGCGCAAGTAGGGCGCAACTAGGGCGCAACTAGGGCGCGACTAGGGCGCAACTAGGGCGCAACTAGGGCGCAACTAGGGCGCAACTAGGGCGCAACTAGGACGCAACTAGGGCGTAACTAGGGTGCAACTAGGGCGCAACAAGGGCGCAACTAGGGTGCAACTAGGGCGCAACTAGGGTGCAACTAGGGCGCAACTAGGCCGCAACTAGGCCGCAACTAGGGTGCAACTAGGGTGCAACTAGGGTGCAAGTAGGGCGCAAGTAGGGCACACGTAGGGTGCAACTACGGCGCAAGTGGGGCACAAATACGGTGAATCTAGGGCGCAACTAGGGCACAACGAGGGCGCAACGAGGGCGCAACAAGGGTGCAACAAGGGCGCAACTAGGGCGCAACTAGGGCGTAACTAGGGCGTAACTAGGGCGCAACTAGGGTGCAACTAGGGCGCAGCTAGGGCGCAACTAAGGCACAACTAGGGCGCAACAAAGACGCAACTAGGGCGCAAGTAGGACACAAGTAGGACGCAACTAGGGCGCAACTAGGGTACAACTATGGCGTAGCTAGTGTCCAACTGAGGTGCAACTAGGGCACAAGTAGGGCGCCAATAGGGCGTAAGTAGGGTGCAATAAGGGCGCAAGAAGGGCACAACTAGGGCGCAACTAGGACGCATCTAGGACGCAAGTAGGGCGCAACTAAGGCGTGACGAGGGCGCAAGTAGGGCGCAGGTAGGGCGCAACTAGGGCACAACTAAGGCGCAACTAGGGCACAACTATGGCGCAACTAGGGCGCAACTAGGGCGCAGCTAGGGTCCAACGTGTGATGCTCTTGTTCCAAAGTGTGACGCTCTAGTACCAAAGTGTGACGCTCTAGAGCCAAAGTGTGACGCTCTAGTTCCAAAGTGCGACACTCTATAGCCAAAGTGTGATGCTCTAGTGACACACTGACGCTCTAGTGCCAAAGTTTGAAATTTTAGTGTCAAAGTGTGACGCTCTAGTGCCAAAGTTTGACACTCGAGTGCCAAAGTGTGAAGCTCTACTTCCAAGGAGTGACGCTCTAGTGCCAAAGTGTGAAGCTCTAGTGCCAAATTGTGACGCTCTAGTGCCAAAGTGTGACGCTATAGTGTCAAAGTGTGACGCTATAGTGCCAAAGTGTGGAACTCAAGTGCCAAAGTGTGACGCTCTAGTGCCAAGGTGTGAAGCTCTAGTGCCAAAGTGTGATGCTCTAGTGCCAAAGTGTGATGGTCTTATGCAAAAATGTGACGCTCAAGTGCCGAAGTGTGAAGCTCTAGTGCCAAAGTGCAAGGCTCTAGTGCCAACGTTTGGAACTCTAGTTCCAAAGTGTGACACTTTAGTGCCAAAGTGTGATGCTGTACTGCCAAAGTGTGACGCTATAGTGCCAAAGTGTGACGCTCTAGTGCCAAAGTGTGACGCTCTAGTGCCAAAGTGTGACGCCCTAGTGCCAAAGTTCAAAATCTAGTGCCCAAATGGGACGCTCTAGTACGAAAGTGTGACGCTCTACTGCCAAAGTGTGACTCTCCTATGCCAAAGTGTGACGGTCTAGTGCCAAAGTGTGAAGCTCCAGTACCCAAGTGTGACGCTCTAGTGCAAATGTGTGAAGGTCTAGTGCCACAGTGTGACATTCTAGTGCCAAAGTGTGAAGCGCTAGTGCCAAAGTGTGAAGCTCCAGTACCCAAGTGTGACGCTCTAGTGCAAATGTGTGAAGGTCTAGTGCCACAGTGTGACATTCTAGTGCCAAAGTGTGAAGCGCTAGTGCCAAAGTGTGACGCTCTAGTGCCAAATTGTGACGCTCTAATGCCAAAGTGTGATGCTCTAGTGCCAAAGTGTGATGCTCTAGTGCCAAAGTGTGACGCTATAGTGCCAAAATGTGATGCTCTAGTGCCAAAGTGTGAGGCTCTAGTGCCAAAGTGTGATGCTCTAGTGCCAAAGTGTGATGCTCTAGTGCCAAAGTGTGACGCTATAGTGCCAAAATGTGATGCTCTAGTGCCAAAGTGTGAGGCTCTAGTGCCAAAGTTTGAAACTCTAGTGCCAAAGTGTGATGCTCTAGTGCCAGAGTGTGACGCTCTAGTTCCAAAGTGTGACGCTCTAATGCCAAAGTCTGACACTCTAGTGCCAAAGTTTGAAGCTCTAGTGCTAAAGTGTGACTCTCTTGTGCCAAAGTGTGACGCTCTACTACCAAAGTGTGACGCTCTAGTGCCAAAGTGTGACGCTCTAGTTCCAAAGTGCGACACTCTTTTACAAGAGTGTGACGCTCTAGTGCCAAAGTGTGACGCTCTAGTACCAAAGTTCGAAACTCTAGTGCCAAAGTGTGAGGCTCTAGTGCCAAAGTGTGACGCTCAAGTGCCAAAGTGTGACGCTTTAGTACCAAAGTATGAAGGTTTAGTGCCACAGTGTGATGCTCTAGTGCCAAAGTGTGAAGCGCCAGTGCTAAAGTGTGGCGCTCTATCGCCAGTGTGTGACGCTCTTGTGCCAAAGTGTGACGCTCTAGTGCCAAAGTGTGAGGCTCTAGTGCCAAAGTGTGACGCTCTAGTCCCAAAGTGTGACGCTCTTGTGCCAAAGGGTGACGCTCTACTGCCCATGTGTGACGCTCTAGTGCCAAAGTGTGATGCTCTAGTGCCAAAGTGTGACGCTCTAGTGCCAAAGTGTGAAGCTCTAGTGCCAAACTGTGAAGCTATTGTTTCAAAGTATGACGCTCTAGTGCCAAAGTGTGACGCTCTAGTGCCAAAGTTCAAAACTCTAGTGCCAACGTGTGATGCTCTAGTGCCAAATGTGTGACACTGTAGTACCAAAATGTGACACTCTAGTTCCAAAGTGTGACACTCTAGTGCCAAAGTGTGAAGCCCTAGTGCCAAAGTGTAACACCCTGGTGCCAAAGTGTGAAGCTCTAGTGCCAAAGTATGACGCTCTAGTGCCAAAGTGTCACGCTCTAGTGCCAAAGCGTGACGCTCAAGTGCCAAAATGTGACGCTCTAGTGCCAAAGTGTGACGCTCTAGTGCCAACGTGGGACGCTCTAGTGCTAAAGTGTGATGCTCTAGTACCAAAATATGAATCTCTAGTGCCAAAGTGTGACGCTCTAGTGCCAAAGTGTGACAATCTAGTGCGAAAGTGTGACATTCTAGTGCAAACGTGTGAAGGTATAGTGCCAAGGTGTGATGCTCTAGTGCCAAACGTGTGACGCTCTAGTGCCAAAGTGTAATGCTCTAGTGCCAAAGTGTGACGCTCTAATGCCAACATTTGGAGCTCTAGTGCCAAATTTTGACGCTCTAATGCCAAAGTGTGACACTCTAGTGCCAAAGTGTGACGCTCTAGTGCCAAAGTGTGAATCTCTAGTGCCAAGGTGTGACGCTCTAGTACCAATGTGTGATGCTCTAGTGCCAAAATGTGACGCTCTAGTTCCAAAGTGCGACACTCTATTGCCAAAGTGTGAAGCTCTAGTGCCAAAGTGTAACGCTCTGGTGCCAAAGTGTGAAGCTCTAGTGCCAACGTATGACGCTCAAGTGCCAAAGTGTGAAGCTCTAGTGCCAACGTTTGACGCTCAAGTGCCTAAGTGTGACGCTCTAGTGTCAAAGTGTGACGTTCTAGTGCCAACGTGTGAAGGTCTAGTGCAAAAGTGTCATGCTATAGTGCCAACCGTGTGACGCGCTAGTGCCAAAGTGTGACGCTCTAGTGCCGAAGTGTGACGCTCTAATGCAAATGTTTGGAGCTCCAGTGCCAAAGTGTGACGCTCTAGTGCCAAAGTGTGACATTCTAGTGCCAAAGTGTGAAGGTCTAGTGCAAACGTGTGATGCTCTAGTGCCAAAGTGTGATGCTCTAGTGCCAAAGTGTGACGCTCTAGTGGCAAAGTGTGATGCTCTAGTGCCAAAGTGTGACGCTCTAGTGCCAAGGTTCAAAACTCTAGTGCCCAAGGGTGACGCTCTAGTGCCAAAGTGTGAAGCTCTATTTCCAAAGTGTGAAGCTCTTGTGCCAAAGTGTGACGCTCTAGTAACAGAATGTGATGCTCTAGTTCCAATGTGTGAAGCTCTAGTGCCAAAGTGTGACGCTCTAGTGCCAACTTGTGAAGCTCTAGTACCAAAGTGTGATACTCTATTGCCAAATTGTGAAGCTCTAGTGCCAAAGTGTAACGCTATTGTGCCAAAGTGTGACACTCATGTGCCAAAGTGTGACGCTCTAGTGCCAAAGTGTGACGCTCTAGTGCCTAAGTGTGAAGCTCTACTGCCAAAGTGTGACGCTCTAGTGCCAAAGTGTGACGCTCTAGTGCCAAAGTGTGAAGCTCTAGTGCCAAATTGTGGATCTCTAGTGCCACATTGTAAAGCTCTAGTGCCAGAGTGTGGGGCTCCTATGCAAAGGTGTGATGCTCTAGTTCCAACGTGTGAAGCTCTAGTGCCAAACTATGACGATCTACCGCCAATGGGTGAAGCTCTAGTACCAAAGTGTGAAGCTTTATTGCCAAATTGTGAAGGTCTAGTGCCAAGGTGTGACGCTATACTGCTTAAGTGTGACGCTCTAGTGCCAAAGTGTGATGCTCTAGTGCCAAAGTGCGAAGCTATACTGCCAAAGTGTGACGCTCTAGTGCCAAAGTGTGACGCTCTAGTGCCAAAGTGTGAAGCTCTAGTACCAAAGTGTGATGTTGTAGTGCTAAAGTGTGACTCTCTAGTGCCAAAGTGTGGAGCTCTAGTGCCTAAGTGTGATGCTCTAGTGCCAAAGTGTGACGCTCTAGTGCCAAAGTGTGACGATATAGTGCCAAAGTCTGACGCTGTAGTGCCAAATTTTGAAGCTCTAGTGCCAAAGTGTGAAGCTCTAGTGCCAAAGTGTGACACTCTAGTGCCAAAGTGTGATGCTCTAGTGCCAATTTGTGAATCTCTTGTACCAAAGTGTGATGCTCTAGTACCAAAGTGTGACGCTCTAGTACCAAAGTGTGACGCTCTAGTGCCAAAATGTGACGCTATAGTTCCAAAGTGCGACACTCTATTGCCAAAGTGTGAAGCTCTAGTGCCAAAGTGTAACGCTCTCTTGCCATAGTGTGACGCTTTAGTGCCAAAGTTTGACGCTCAAGTGCCAAAGTGTGACACTCCAGTGCCAAAGTGTGACGTTCTAGTCCCAAAGTGTGAAGGTCTAGTGCAAACGTGTGATGCTCTAGTGCCAAATGTGTGACGCTCTAGTGCCAAACTGTGACGCTCTAGTGCCAAATTATGACGCTCTTATGCCAACGTTTGGAGCTCTAGTGCCAAAGTGTGACGCTCTAGTGCCAAAGTGTGACGTTCTAGTGCCAAAGTGTGAAGGTATAGTACAAAAGTGTGATGCTCCAGTGCCAAAGTGTGACGCTCTAGTGCCAAAGTGTGACGTTATAGTGCCAACGTGTGACGATCTAGTGCCAAGGTGTGACGCTCTAATGGCAAAGTGTGACGCTCTAGTGGCAAAGTGTGACTCTCTAGTGCCAAAGTTCATTGTGGCACTAGTGTGTCACAATGTGGCACTAGAGCTTCACACGTTGGCACAGGAGCATCCAACTTGCGAAGCTAAGGCACAACTAGGGCGCAACTAGGGCGCAACGAGGGCGCAACGAGGGCGCAACTAGGGCGCAAATAGGGCGTAACTAGGGTGCAACTAGGGCGCAACTAGGACGCAACTAGGGCGCAACTAGGTTGTAACTTGTGTGCAAGTTGGGCGCAACTAGGGCGCAACTAAGGCGCAACTAGGGCGCAAGTAGGACGTAACTAAGGGCGCAACTAGGGCACAACTAGGGCGTAGCTAGTGTCCAACTGAGGCGCAACTAGGGCGCAAGTAGGCTCCTGTAGGGCGCAAGCAGGGTGCAACTAGGGCGCAACTAGGGTGCAACTAGGACACAACTAGGGCGCAACTAGTGCGTATCTAGGGTGCAACTAGGGTGCAACTAGGACGCACCTAGGTCGCAACTAGGGCTCCCGGGTGCAACTAGGGCGCAACTAGGAGGCAACTAGGG
>SZWC01000577.1:48879-93672 GCA_023375785.1 Penium margaritaceum | reverse complement strand
TGTGCCCAGGGTACCTGCGCCTGTGCCTAGGGTACCTACGCCTGTGCTTAGGGTACCTGCGCCTGTGCCTAGGCTACCTGCATCTGTGCCTAGGGTACCTGCGCTTTATCTAGGGTACCTGCACCTGTGCCTATGTTACCCGCGCCTTTGCCCACGTTACCTGCGCCTGTGCCTAGGGTACCTGCGCCTGTGCCTCGGGTACCTACCCCTATGCCTAGGTTACCTGCGCCTGTGCCTATGGTACCTGCGCCTATCCCTAGGGTTCCTGCGCCCTTGCCTAGGGTATCTGCGCCTGTTGCTAGGGTACATGCGCCTGTGCCTACGGTACCTGCGCCTGTGCCTAGGGTACCTGCGCCTGTGCCTAGGGCACCTGCGCCTGTGCCTAGGGTACCTGCGCCTGTTCCTGGGGTACTTGCGCCTGTGCCTAGGGTACCTGCGCCTGTGCCTAGGGTACCTGCGCCTGTGCCTAGTGTACCTGCGCCTGTGCCTAGGGTACCTGCGCGTGTGCCTAGGGTACCTTCGCCTGTGCCGAGGTTACCTGCGCCTGGGCCTTGGGTACGTGCGCATGTGTCTAGGGTACATGGGCCTGTGCCTAGGGTACCTGCGCCTATGCCTATGGTACCTATGCATGTGCTTAGGATACCTGCACCTGTGCCTAGGTTACATGCGCCTGTGCTTCGGGTACCTGCGCATGTGCCTGGGGTACCCACGCATGTGCTTGGGATACCTACGCTTATGCCCAGGTTACCTACGCCTGTGCCTAGGGTACGTGCGCCTGTGCCTAGGGTACCCGCGCCTGTGCCTAGAGTACCTGCGCTCGTGCCTATGGTACCTGCACCTGTGCTTAGGGTACCTACGCCTGTGCTTAGGTTACCTGTGCCTGTGCGTGGGGTACATGCGCCTGTGCCTGGGGTACATGCGTTAGTGCCTAAGGTACCTGCGCTTGTGCCTACGGTAACTGCACATGTGCCTAGGGTACCTGCGCCGGTGCCTAGGGTACCTGCGCTTATGCTTAGGGTGTCTGCGCTTGTGCCTAGGGTACCTGCGCCTGTGCCTAGGACACCTGCGCGTGTGCCTAGGGTACCTGCGCCAGTGCCTTTGGTACTTGCGCCAGTGCCTAGGGTACCTGTGCATGTGCCTAAGGTACCTGCGACCGTGCCCAGGGTACTTGCGCCTGTGCCTACGGTACTTACGCCTCTAATCAGGCTACCTGCGCCTGTGCCTAGGGTACCTGCGCCTGTGCGTAGGATACCTGCGCCTGTGCCGAGGTTACCTGCGTGTGTGTCTAGGGTACTTGCGCCTGTCCCTTGGGTACCTGCGCCTGTGCGTAGGATACATGCACATTTGCCTAGGGTACCTGTGCCTATGCCTAGGGTACATGCGCGTGTGCCTAGGGTACCTCCGCCTGTGCCCTGGGTACCTGCGCCAGTGCCTAGGGTCCCTACACCTGTGCCTGGGGTACCTGCGCCTGTGCCTAGGGTACCTGCGCCTGTGCCTAGGGTACCTCCGCCTGTGCCCTGGGTACCTGCGCCAGTGCCTAGGGTCCCTACACCTGTGCCTGGGGTACCTGCGCCTGTGCCTAGGGTACCTGCGCCTGTGCCCAGGTTACCTGCGCCTGTGCCTAGGGTACCTACGCCTCTGCCTAAGGTCCGTGCGCCTGTGCCCAGGTTACATGCGCCTGTGCCTAGGGTACCTGCGACTGTGCCTATGGTACCTGCACCTGTGCCTAGGGTACCTGCGCATGTGTGTAGGGTACCTACGCCTGTGCCTAGGGTATCTGCGCTTGTGTCTAGGGTATCTGCACCTGCGCCTGTGCGTATGGTACATGCGCCTGTGCTTAGGGTACTTGCGCATGTGCCTAGGTTACCTTCGCCTGTGCTTAGGGTACCTGCGCCTGTGCCTATGCTACCTGCGCCTGTGCCTAGGGTACCTACGCCTCTGCCTAGGGTACCTACGCCTGTGCCTATGCTACATGCGCCTGTGCCTAGGGTATCTGCGCTTGTGTCTAGGGTATCTGCACCTGCGCCTGTGCGTATGGTACATGCGCCTGTGCTTAGGGTACTTGCGCATGTGCCTAGGTTACCTTCGCCTGTGCTTAGGGTACCTGCGCCTGTGCCTATGCTACCTGCGCCTGTGCCTAGGGTACCTACGCCTCTGCCTAGGGTACCTACGCCTGTGCCTATGCTACATGCGCCTGTGCCTAGGGTATCTGTGCTTGTGCCTAGGGTACCTGCACCTGTGTCTAGGTTACCTGCGCCTGTGTCCATGTTACATGCGCCTGTGCCTAGGGTATCTGCGCCTGTGCCTAGGGTACCTACCCATATGCCTAGTTTACCTGCGCATGTGCCTGTGGTACCTGCGCCTGTCCCTAAGATACCTGTGCCTGTGCCTAAGGTACCTGCGCCTGTGCCTAGGGTACCTGCGCCTGTTCCTATGGTACCTGCGCCTATGCCTAGGGTACCTGCGCCTGTGCCTAGGGTACCTGCGCCTGTGCCTAGGGTACCTACGCCTGTGCCTAGGGTACATGTGCCTGTGCATAGGGTACATGCGCCTGTCCCCAGGTTACCTGCGCCTGTTCCTTGGGTACGTGTGCCTCTGCCTAGGGTACCTACGCCTGTGCCTAGGGTACCTGCGCCTGTGCCTATGGTACCTGCGCCTGTGCTTAGGATACCTGCGCTTGTGCCTAGGTTACATGCGCATGTGCTTAGGGTACTTGCGCCTGTGCCTGGGGTACCTCACCTGTGCCTGGGGTACCTGCGCCTGTGCCTAGGGTACCTGCACATGTGCCTAGGGTACCTACGCCTATGCCTAGGGTACCTGCGCCTGTGCCTAGGGTACCTGCGCTTGTGCTTAGGGTGCATGCGCTTGTGCCTAGGGTACCTGCGCCTGTGCCTAGGGTACCTGCGCTTGTACCTAGGGTACCTGCGCCTGTGCCTTTGGTACTTGTACATATGCATAGGGTACCTGTGCCTGTGCCTATGGTACCTACGACTGTGCCTAGGGTACCTGCGCGTGTGCCTAGGGTACCTGCGCCTGTACCCAGGCTACCTGCGCATGTGCCTAGGGTACTTGTGCCTGTGCCTATGATACCTGCGCATGTACCTAGGTTACTTGCGCCTTTCTCTAGGGCACTTGCGCCTATCCCTAGGGTACCTGCGCCTGTGCCTAGAGTACCCAAGCATGTGCATAGGGTACCTGTGCCTGTGCCTAGGGTACCTGCGCCTTTGCCTAGGGTACCTCCGCCTCTGCCTTGGGTACCCGCGCCTTTGCCTAGGGTACCTGCACATGTGCTTGGGGTACCCTGCGCCTGTGCCTAGGGTATGTGCGCCTGTACCTAGGGTGCCTGCGCCTGTGCCTAGGGTACCTGCGCCTCTGTCTATGGTACTTGTGCCTGTCCCTCGGGTACCTGCGCCTGTGCCTGGGTGCCTGCTTCTGTGCATAGGGTACCTGCGCCCGTGTCTAGGATACGTACGCCTGTGCTTAGTGTACCTGCGCATGTGCCTAGGGTACCTCCGCATGTGCTTAGGGTACTTGCGCCTGTGCCTAGGGTACCTGCGCCTATGCCTAGGGTACTTGCGCCTGTGCCTATGGTACCTCCGCCTGTGCCTATGGTACCTGCGCCTGTGCCTAAGGTACCTACGCCTGTGCCTGTGGTACCTGCGCCTGTGTCTAGGGTACATGTGCCTGTGCCTAGGGTGCCTGCGCCTGTGCCTAGGGTACCTGCGCATGTGCCTAGGGTACCTGCACCTACGCCTAGGGTACCTGCGCCTGTGCCTAGGGTACCTGCGCCTGTGCCTAGGGTACCTGCGCCTGTGCCTAGGGGATCTGCGCTTGTGCCTAGGGTACATGCGCCTGTCCCCAGGTTACCTGTGCGTGTGCCTATGGTACCTGCGCATGTCCCTACGGTACCTTTGCCTGTGCTTAGGGTACATGCGCCTGTGCCTAGTGTACATGTGCCTGTGCATAGGGTACCTGCGCCTATGCCTATGGTACTTGCGCCTTTGTCGAGGTTACCTGCGCATGTGCCTAGGGTACCTGCGCCTGTCCCTATGGTACTTGCGCCTGTGTCTAGGGTACCTGCACCTGTGCCTAGGGTACCTCCACCTGTGCCTAGGGTACCTGCGCCTGTGCCTATTGTTCTTGCGCCTGTGCCTAGGGTACCTGCGCCTGTGCTTAAGATAACTGCACCTGTGCCTAAGGTACATGCGTCTGTGCTTAGGGCACCTGCGCCTGTGCCTAGGGTACCTGCGCCTCTGCCTGGGGTACCTTCGCCTGTGCCTAGGGTACCTGCGCCTGTGCCTAGGGTACCTACGCCTGTGCTTATGGTACCTGCACCTGTGCCTAGGGTACCTGCGCTTGTCTCTAGGAAACATGTTCCTATGCCTGGGGTGCATGCGCCTGTGCCCAGGTTACCTGCACCTGTGCCTAGGGTACTTGCGCATGTGCCTAAGGTACCTGCACCTTTGCCTAGGGTACCTGCTCTTGTGCCTAGGGTACTTGCTCCTATCCCTAAGGTACCTGCGCCTGTGCCTAGGGTGCCTACGCGTGTGCCTGGGGTACCTGCGCCTGTGCCTAGGGTACCTGCGCTTGTGCTTAGGGTGCCTGTGCTTATGCCTATGGTACCTGCGCCTGTGCTTAGGGTACTTGCGCCTGTGCCTAGGGTACCTGCGCCTATGCCTAGGGTACCTGCGCATGTGTCTAGAGTACCTGCGCCTGTGCCTAGGGTACCTCCGCCTGCGCCTAGGGTACCTGCGCCTGTGCCTAGGGTACCTGCGCATGTTCCTAGGGTACGTGCGCCTGTGCCCAGGTTACGTGCTCCTGTGCCTAGGGTACCTGCGCCTGTGCCTAGGGTACCTGCGCCTATGCCTAGGGTACCTGCGCATGTGTCTAGAGTACCTGCGCCTGTGCCTAGGGTACCTGCGCCTATGCCTAGGGTACCTGCGCATGTGTCTAGAGTACCTGCGCCTGTGCCTAGGGTACCTGCGCCTATGCCTAGGGTACCTGCGCATGTGTCTAGAGTACCTGCGCCTGTGCCTAGGGTACCTGCGCCTATGCCTAGGGTACCTGCGCATGTGTCTAGAGTACCTGCGCCTGTGCCTAGGGTACCTGCGCCTATGCCTAGGGTACCTGCGCATGTGTCTAGAGTACCTGCGCCTGTGCCTAGGGTACCTGCGCCTATGCCTAGGGTACCTGCGCATGTGTCTAGAGTACCTGCGCCTGTGCCTAGGGTACCTGCGCCTATGCCTAGGGTACCTGCGCATGTGTCTAGAGTACCTGCGCCTGTGCCTAGGGTACCTGCGCCTATGCCTAGGGTACCTGCGCATGTGTCTAGAGTACCTGCGCCTGTGCCTAGGGTACCTGCGCCTATGCCTAGGGTACCTGCGCATGTGTCTAGAGTACCTGCGCCTGTGCCTAGGGTACCTGCGCCTATGCCTAGGGTACCTGCGCATGTGTCTAGAGTACCTGCGCCTGTGCCTAGGGTACCTGCGCCTATGCCTAGGGTACCTGCGCATGTGTCTAGAGTACCTGCGCCTGTGCCTAGGGTACCTGCGCCTATGCCTAGGGTACCTGCGCATGTGTCTAGAGTACCTGCGCCTGTGCCTAGGGTACCTGCGCCTGTTCCTAGTGTACCGGCGCCTGTGCCTAGGGTACCTGCACCTATGCCTAGGGTACATGCGCCTGTGCCTAGGGTACATGCGCCTGTGCCTATAGTACCTGCGCCTGTGCTTAGGGTACCTGCGCTTGTGCTTAGGATACCTGCGCCTGTGCCTACGGTACCTGCGCCTGTGCCTAGGGTACCTGCGCCTGTGCCTAGGGTACCTGGGCCTGTGCCTAGGGTACCTGCACCTATCCCTAAGGTACCTGCACCTGTGCATAGGGTGTATACGTCTGTGCGTGTGGTACCTGCGCCTGTGCCTATGGTACCTGCGCTTGTGCTTAGGGTGCCTGCGCTTATGCCTAGGGTACCTGCGCCTGTGCTTAGGATACTTGCGCCTGTGCCTAGGGTACCTGCGCCAGTGCTTAGGGTACCTGCGCCTGTGCCTAGGGTACCTGCGCTTGTGCCTAGGGTACCCGCGCCTGTGCTTAGGGTACCAGCGCCTGTCTCTAGGGTACTTACGCCTGTGCTTAGGGTACCTGCGCCTGTGCCTAGGGTACCTGCGCCTGTCCCTAGGAAACATGCGCTTATGCCTGGGGTGCGTGCGCCTGTGCCCAGGTTAACTGCGCCTGTGTCCAGAGTTCCTGCGCCTATGCTTATGGTACGTGCACCTGTGCCTAGGGTACCTGCGCCTGATCCTAGGGTACCAGCGCATGTGCATAGGGTACCGGCGCCTGTGCCTAGGGTACATGCGCATGTGCCTAGGGTACATGGGCCTGTGCCTAAGGTACCTGTGCCTGTGCTTAGGGTACCTGCGCCTATGCTTAGGATACCTGCGCCTATGCCTAGGGTACCTGCGCCTGTGCCTAGGGTACCTGCGCCTGTGCCTAGGGTACCTGCGCCTGTGCCTAGGGTACCTGCACCTATCCCTAAGGTACCTGCGCCTGTGCATAGGGTGCATACGCCTGTGCTTGTGGTACCTGCGCTTGTGCCTATGGTACCTGTGCTTGTGCTTAGGGTGACAGCGCCTATGCCTAGGGTACCTGCGCCTGTGCTTAGGGTACTTGCGCCTGTGCCTAGGGTACCTGCGCCAGTGCTTAGGGTACCATCGCCTGTGCCTAGGGTACCTGCGCATGTGCCTAGGGTACCCGCGCCTGTGCTTAGGGTACCAGCGCCTGTCCCTGGGATACCTGCGCCTGTGCCTTGGGTACCTGCGACTGTGCCTAACATACCGGCGCCAATGCCTAGGGTACCTCCGCCTCTGCTTAGGGTACCTGCGCCTGTACCTAGGGTACCTGCGCCTGTGCCTTGGGTACCTGCGCCTATGCCTAGGGTACCTGTGCATGTGTCTAGAGTACCTGCGCCTGTGCCTAGGGTACCTGCGCCTGCGCCTAGGGTACCTGCGCCTGTGCCTAGTGTACCTGCGCCTGTTCCTAAGGTACGTGCGCATGTGCCCAGGTTAACTGCGCCTATGCCTAGGGTACTTGCGATTGTGCCTACGGTACCTGCGCCTGTGCATAGGGTACCTACGCTTGTGCCTAGGGTACCTGCGCCTGTGCCTAGGGTACCTGCGCTTGTGCCTAGGGTACCCGCGCCTGTGGCTAGGGTACCTGCGCCTGTGCCTAGTGTACCTGCGCCTGTCCCTAGGGTACCTGCGCCTGTGCCTAGGGTACCTGCGCCTGTGCCTATGGTACCTGCGCCTGTGCCTAGGTTACGTGCGCCTGTGCCTAGGGTACCTGCGCCTGTACCTGGGGTACATGCGCCTGTGCCTAGGGTACCTGCGCCTGTGCCTATGGTACTTGCGCCTGTGCCTAGGGTACTTGCACCTGTGCTTAGGGTACCTTCGCCTGTGCCTAGGGTACCTGCGCCTGTGCTTAGGGTACCTGCGCCTGTGCCTAGGGTACCTGCGCCTGTGCGTGGGGTGCCTACGACTGTGCATAGGGTACGTGCGCCTGTGCCTAGGGTACCTGCGCCTGTGCCTAGGGTACCTGCGCCTGTGCTTAGGGTACCTACGCCTGTGCCTAGGGTACCTGCGCCTGTGCGTGGGGTGCCTACGACTGTGCATAGGGTACGTGCGCCTGTGCCTAGGGTACCTGCGCCTGTGCTTAGGGTACCTGCGCCTGTGCCTAGGTTACTTGCGCCTGTGCCTTGGGTATCTGCGCCTGTGCCTGGGGAATCTGCGCCTGTGCCTACGATACATGCGCTTGTGCCTATGGTACCTGCGCCTATGCCTAGGGTACCTGCGCCTATGCCTAGAGTACCTGCACCTGTGCCTAGGGTGCCTACGCCTGTGCTTAGGTTACCTGCGCTTGTCCCTGGGGTACCTATGCCTGTGCCTAGGGTACCTGCGCCTGTGCCTATGGTACCTGCGCATGTGCCCAGGTTACCTAGGCATGTGCCTAAGGTAACTGCGCCCGTGCCTAGGGTACCTGCGCCTGTGCCTAGGGTACCTGCGCCTGTGCCCAGGTTACTTGTGCCTCTGCCTAGGGTACCTGCGCCTGTGCCTAGGGTACCTGCGCCTCTGCTTAGGGTGCCTGCGCTTGTGCCTAGGGTACCTGCGCCTTTGCTTTTGGTACCTGCGCATGTGCCTATGGTACCTGCGCCTGTGCCTAGGGTACCTGCGCCTGTGCCCAGGTTACGTGCGCCTGTGCCTAGGGTACCTGCGCCTCAGACTAGGGTACCTGTGCCTGTGCCTAAGGTACCTGCGCCTTTGCCCAGGTTACCTGCGCATGTGCCTAGGGTACCTGCGCCTGTTTCTAGGGTACCTGCGCATGTGCCTATGGTACCTGCGCATGTGCCTAGGGTACCTGCACCTGTGCCTAGGGTACCTGCGCCTGTGCCTAGGGTACCTGCGCGAGTGCTTAGGGTACCTGCGCCTGTGCCCTGGGTACCCGTGCGTGTGCCTAGGGTACCTACGCCTGTGCCTAGGGTACTTGCGCTTGTGCCTAGGGTACCTGCGCCTGTGCCCATGTTACCTGCGCCTGTGCCTTGGGTACGTGCGCTTGTGCCTAGGGTAGCTGCGCCTGTGCCTAGGGTACGTGCGCCTGTGCCCAAGTTACCGCCGCCTGTGCCTAGGGAACCTGCGCCTGTGCCTAGGGTACCTGTGCCTGTGCCTAGGGTACCTGCGCCTGTGCCTAGGGTACGTGCGCCTGTGCCTAGGGTACCTGCGCCTGTGCCCATGTTACCTGCGCCTGTGCCTTGGGTACGTGCGCTTGTGCCTAGGGTAGCTGCGCCTGTGCCTAGGGTACGTGCGCCTGTGCCTAGGGTACCTGCGCCTGTGCCCATGTTACCTGCGCCTGTGCCTTGGGTACGTGCGCTTGTGCCTAGGGTAGCTGCGCCTGTGCCTAGGGTACGTGCGCCTGTGCCTAGGGTACCTGCGCCTGTGCCCATGTTACCTGCGCCTGTGCCTTGGGTACGTGCGCTTGTGCCTAGGGTAGCTGCGCCTGTGCCTAGGGTACGTGCGCCTGTGCCTAGGGTACCTGCGCCTGTGCCCATGTTACCTGCGCCTGTGCCTTGGGTACGTGCGCTTGTGCCTAGGGTAGCTGCGCCTGTGCCTAGGGTACGTGCGCCTGTGCCTAGGGTACCTGCGCCTGTGCCCATGTTACCTGCGCCTGTGCCTTGGGTACGTGCGCTTGTGCCTAGGGTAGCTGCGCCTGTGCCTAGGGTACGTGCGCCTGTGCCTAGGGTACCTGCGCCTGTGCCCATGTTACCTGCGCCTGTGCCTTGGGTACGTGCGCTTGTGCCTAGGGTAGCTGCGCCTGTGCCTAGGGTACGTGCGCCTGTGCCTAGGGTACCTGCGCCTGTGCCCATGTTACCTGCGCCTGTGCCTTGGGTACGTGCGCTTGTGCCTAGGGTAGCTGCGCCTGTGCCTAGGGTACGTGCGCCTGTGCCTAGGGTACCTGCGCCTGTGCCCATGTTACCTGCGCCTGTGCCTTGGGTACGTGCGCTTGTGCCTAGGGTAGCTGCGCCTGTGCCTAGGGTACGTGCGCCTGTGCCCAAGTTACCGGCGCCTGTGCCTAGGGAACCTGCGCCTGTGCCTAGGGTACCTGCGCCTGTGCTTAGGGTACCTGCGCCTGTGCCTAGGGTACCTGCGCATGTGCCCATGTTACCTGTGCCTGTGCTTAGGGTACCTACGCCTGTGCCTAGGGTACCTGCGCATATGCCTAGGGTACCTGCGCATGTGCCTAGGGTACCTGCGCTTGTGCCAAGGTCACCTGCACATGTGCCTAGGGTACCTGCGTCTGTGCCTAGAATACCTACGCCTGTGCCTAGGATACCTGCGCATGTGCCTAGGGTACCTGCGCATGTACCTAGGGTACCTGCGCCTGCGCCTAGGGTACCTGCGCCTGTACCTAGGTTAAATGCGCCTGTGCATAGGGTACCTGCGTCTGTCCCTAGGGTACCTGTGCCTGTCCCTAGTGTACCTGCGCCTGTACCTAGGGTACCTGCGCCTGTGCCTAGGGTACCTGCGCCTGTGCCTAGGGTACCTCTGCCTGTGCCCTAGGTACCTGCGCCTGTGCCTAGGATACCTGCGCCTGTGCCTGCGGTACTTGCGCCTCTGCCTAGGGCACCTGCGCAAATTGCCAAATTGTGAAGCTTTAGTGCCAAAGTGTAACGCTCTTGTGCCATAGTGTGACGCTCCTGTGCCAAAGTGTGACACTCTAGTGCCAAAGTGTGATGCTCTAGTGCCTAAGTGTGAAGCTTTACTGCCAAAGTGTGACGCTCTAGTTCCAAAGTGTGACGCTCTAGTGCCAAAGTGTGATGCTCTAGTTCCAACGTGTGAAGTTTAGTGCCAAACTATGACACTCTACTGCCAATGTGTGAAGCTCTAGTACCAAAGTGTGAAGCTCTTTTGCCAAATTGTGAAGGTCTAGTACCAGGGTGTGACACTCTACTGCTTAAGTGTGACGCTCTAGTGCCAAATTGTGACGCTCTAGTACCAAAGTGTGAAGCTCTACTGCCAGAGTGTGACGCTCTAATGCCAAAGTGTGACACTGTAGTGCCAAATTTTGAAGCTATAGTACCAACACGTGACACTGTAGTGCCAGGCTGTGACGCTCTAGTGCCAAAGTGTGACGATATAGTGCCAAAGTCTGATGCTCTAGTGCTAAAGTTCAAAACTCTAGTGCTAAAGTGGCACAATGTGGCAATAGAGCTTCAAAGTTTGGTACTAGAGCATCACATTTTAGCACTAGTGCGTCCCACTTTGGCACTAGAGCGTCACACTTTGGCACTAGAGCGTCCCATTTTTGCACTTGAGCGTAACACTTTGGCACTAGAGCTTCAAACTTTGGTACTAGAGCGTCATCCGTTGGCACCAGAGCTTCACACTTTGGCACCAGAGCGTTACACTTTGGCACTAGAGCTTCACACTTTGGCACTAGAGCGTCACACTTTGGAACTAGAGCGTTATACTTTGGCACTACAATGTCACACATTGGCACTAGAGCATCACACGTTGGCACTAGAGTTTTGAACTTTGGCACTAGAGCGCCACACTTTGGCACAAGAGCGTCACAGTTTGGCACTAGAGCGTCACACTTGGGCACTAGAGCATCACACTTTGGCACTAGAGCGTCACACTTGGGCACTAGAACGTCACACATTGGCAATAGAGCGAAACATTGTGACCTGGAGCTTCACACTTTGGCACTAAAGCGTCACACTGTGGCACTAGACCTTCACACTTTGGTACTAGAGCGTCACACTTTGGCACTTGAGCTTCACACTTTGGCACTAGAGCCTCACACCTTGGCACTAGAGTTTCGAACTTTTGCACTAGAGCGTCACACTTTGGCACTTAAACTGCACACTCTTGCAATAGAGTATCGCACTTTGGAACTAGAGCGTCACGCTTTGGCACTAGAGCGTCACACTTTGGCACAAGAGCGTCACACTTTGGTACTAGAGTGTAACAATTTGGCACTAGAGCGTCACACTTTGGCACTTGAGCTTCAAACTTTGGCACTAGAGAGTCAGACTTTGGCACTATCGCGTCACACTTTGGAACTAGAGCGTCACACTCTGGCACTAGAGCATCAAACTTTGGCACTAGAGTTTCAAACTTTGGCAATAAAGCCTCACACTTCGGCACTAGAGCATCACATATTGGCACTAGAGCGTCACACTTTGGCACTAGAGCGTCACACTTTGGCACTAGAGCGTCACACTTTGGCATTAGAGCGTCACAATTTTGCACTAGAGCGTCACACTTTGGCACTAGCACTTTACACTTTGGCACTAGAGCGTCATAATGTGACACTAGACCTTCACATTTTGGCATTGGGGCGTCACACTTGGGTACGAGAGCTTCACACTTTAGCACTAGAGCGTCACACTTTGGCACTGGAGAGTCACACTTTGGCAATAGAGCGTCACACTTTTGTACTAGAGTGTCACACTTGGGCACTAGATGTCGAACTTTGGCACTAGGGCGTCACACTTTGGCATTAAAGCGTGACACTTTGGCACTAGATCGTCACACTTTGGCACTAGAGCATCACACTTTGGCACTAGAGCATCACACTTTGGCACTAGAGCTCCACACTTTGGCACTAGAGCTTCACAACTTGGCACTAGAGCGTCACACTTTCGCACTTGATTTCCACACTTTGGCACTAGAGCGTCACACTTTGACACTAGAGCGTCACACTTTGGTACTAGAGCGTCACACTTGCACTAGAGCGTCCCACTTTGGCACTAGAGCGTCACACTTTAACACTAGAGGGTCACACTTTGGCATTTGAGTAGCACACATTGGTACTAGATCTTCACACTTTGAAACTAGAGCATCCCACTTTGGTACTAGAGCGTCACACATTGGAACTAGAAAGTCACACTTTGGCACTTGAGCGTCACACTTTGGCACTAGAGCGTCACACTTTGGCACTACAGTTTCAAACTTTGGCATTGGAGCGTCACACTTTGGTACTAGAGGGTCACACTTTGGCAATAGATTGTCACACTTTGGAACTGGAGCGTCACACTTTGGCACTAGAGCGTCAAACTTTGGTACTAGGGCGTCCCACTTTGGCACTAGAGCATCACACTTTGGCACTAGAGCTTTACACGTTGGCACTAGAGCTTCACGCTTTGTCACTAGAGTATCACACTTTGGCACGGGAGAGTCACACTTTGGCACTAGACAGTCACACTTTGGCACTAGAGCGTCACCATTCGGCTGTAGAGTTTTGAACTTTGGCACTAGAGCGTCACACTTTGGCACTAGAGCATCACACTTTGCCACTAGAGCGTCACACTTTGGCACTAGAGCGTCACACTTTGGCACTAGAGCATCACACTTTTGTGTAGACCTTTACACTCTGGCACTAGAATGTCACATTTTCGCACTAGAGCGTCACACTTTGGCACTAGAGCTCCAAACGTTTGCATTAGAGCGTGACACTTTGGCACTAGAGCGTCACACTTTGGCACTAGAGGGTCACACGTTTGGCACTATAGCATCACAGTTTTGCACTAGACCTTCACACTTTGGCACTAGAACGTCACACTTTGGCAGTAGAGCATCACAATTTGGCACTTGAGCGTCAAACTTTGACAGTAGAGCTTCACACTTTGGCACTTGAGCGTCATAATTTGGCACTAGAGCTTCACCCTTTGGCACCAGAGCGTTACACATGGGCACTAGAGCTTCACACTTTGGCAATAGAGTGTCACACTCTGGAACTAGAGCGTCGCATCTTGGCACTAGAGCGTCACACTTTGGTACTAAAGCGTCACACTTTGGTACTAGATCATCACACTTTGGCACTAGAGATTCACACTTTGGCACTATAGCGTCACACTTTGGCACTAGAGTGTCACACTTTGGCACTAGAGCGTCATACTTTGGCACTATAGCTTCAAACTTTGGCACTAGAGCGTCAGACTTTGGCACTATATCATCACACTTTGGCACTACAGCGTCACACTTTGGCACTAGAGCATCACACATTGGCACTAGAGTTCCACACTTTGGCACTAGAGCGTCACACTTTGGCACTACAGTGACACACTTTGGCACTAGAGAATCAAACTTTGGCACTAGAGCTCCAAACGTTGGCATTAGAGCATCACACTTCGGCACTAGAACATCACACCTTGGCACTAGAGCGTCACACGTTTGGCACTAGAGCATCACACTTTGGCACTAGACATTCACACGTTGGCACTAGAACGTAAAACTTTGGCACTAGATTGTCACACTTTAGCACTAGAGTGTCACACTTTGGCACTAGAGATTCATAGTTTGGTACTATAGCATCACCCTTTAGCACTAGAGCGTCCCACTTTGGCACTAGAGCGTCACACGTTGGCACTAGAGCGTCACATTTTGGCATTTGAGCATCACACTGTGCCACTAGAGTTTCAAACTTTGGTACTAGAGCGTCATACGTTGGCACTAGAGCTTTACACTTTGGCACCAGAGCATTACACTTTGACACTAGAGCTTCACACTTTGGCACTAGAGCGTCACACTTTGGAACTAGAGCGTCACACTTTGGAACTACAGTATCACACATTGGCACTAGAGAATCACACGTTGGCACTAGAGTTTTCAACTTTGGCACTAGAGCGTCACAATTTGGCACTAGAGCGTCACACTTTGACACAAGAGCTTAACACTTTGGCACTAGAGCTTCACACTTTGGCATTAGAGCATCACACTTTCGCACTAGAGCATCACACTTTGGCACTAGAGCGTCACACTTGGGCACTAGAGCGTCATCCTTTGGCACAAGAGCGTCACACTTTGGGACTAGAGTGTCACACTTTGGCACTAGAGCGTCACAGTTTAGCACTAGAGCGTCACAATTTGGCACAAGAGCGTCACACATTGGCAATAGAGCGTCACACTTTGGCACTGGCGCTTCACACCTTGGCACTAGAGCGTCACATTGTGGCACTAGACCTTCACACTTTGGTACTAGAGCGTCACACTTTGGCACTAGAGCGTCACACTTTGGCACAAGAGCGTCACACATTGGCAATAGAGCGTCACACTTTGGCACTGGCGCTTCACACCTTGGCACTAGAGCGTCACATTGTGGCACTAGACCTTCACACTTTGGTACTAGAGCGTCACACTTTGGCACTAGAGCGTCACACTTTGGCACCAAAGTTTTGAACATTGAAACTAGAGCATCACACTTTGGCACTAGAGCGTCACACTCTTGCAATAGAGTGTCGCACTTTGGAACTAGACCGTCACACTTTGGTAGTAGAGCGTCACACTTTGGTAGTAGAGCGTCACACTTTGGCAGTAGAGCGTCACACTTTGGCACTAGAGATTCACACTTTGGCACAAGAACGTCACACTTTGGCACTAGAGTGTAACAATTTGGCACTAGAGCGTCACACTTTGGCACAGGAGAGTCACACTTTGGGAATAGAGTGTCACACTTTCGTACTAGAGCGTCACACTTGGGCACTAGATTTCGAACGTTGGCACTAGAGCGTCACACTTCGGCACTAGAGCGTCACACGTTGGCACTAGATGTCACACTTTGGCACTAGAGTGTCACACATTGGCACTAGAGCATCACACTTTGGCACTAGAGCTCCACACTTTGGCACTATAGCATCACACTTCGGCAGTATCGTCACACTTTGGCACTATAGCATCACAACTTGGAACTAGAGCTCCAAACGTTGGCACTAGAGCTTCACACTTTGGCACTAGAGCTTCACACATCGGCACTCGAGCGTCACACGTTTGCATTAGACCATCACACTTTGGCACTATTGCATCACACTTTGGCACAGGAGCTTAACACCTTGGCACTAGAGCGTCACACTGTGGCACTAGAGTTCCACACTTTGGCACTATAGGGTCACACTTTGACACTAGAGCGTCACAATTTGGCACTATAGCGTCACAATTTGACACTAGAGCTTCACACTTTGGCACTAGAGGGTCGGTCCTTGGAAGTAGAGCGTCACACTTTGGCACTATAGCGTCACACTTTGGTACTAGAGCTTCAAACTCTGGCAATAAAGCGTCAGAATTTGGCACTACAACGTCACACTTTGGCACTATAGCGTCACACATTGGCACTATAGCATCATACTTTGGTACTAGAGCTCTACACTTTGGCACTAGAGCGTCACACTTTTATACTACAGAGTCACACTTTGGCACCAGAGCATCACACTTTGGCACTAGAGCTCCAAACGTTGGCATTAGAGCGTCACAATTTGGCACTAGAGCGTCACACTTTGGCACTAGAGCATCGCACGTTTCGCACTAGAGAATGACACTTTGGCCCTAGACCTTCACACTTTGGCACTATAATGTCACACTTTGGCACTAGATCGTCACACTTTGGCACGGGAGAGTCACACTTTGGCACTAGCGCTTCATACATTGGTACTAGAGTGTCACACTTTGGCACTAGAGCGTCCCAGTTTGGAACTAGAGTGTCACACGTTGGCACTAGAGCGTCACACTTTGGTACTTGAGTGTCACACTTTGGCATTAGAGCTTCACACTTTGGCACTAGAGCATCATAATTTGGCACTAGAGCTTCACACTTTGGCACCAGAGCGTTCCACTTTGGCACTAGAGCTTCACATTTTGGCACTGGAGCGTCACACTTCAGAACTAGAGCGTCACACTTTTGCACTAGAGCGTCACACATTGGCACTAGAGCATCACACATTCACACTAGAGTTTTAAACTTTGGCATTAGAGCATCACACTTTGGCATTAGAGCATCACATTTCGACACAAGAGCTTCACACTTTGGCACTAGAGCTTCACACTTTGGCACTAGAGCATCACACTTTGGCACTAGAGCATCACACTTTGGCACTACAGCGTCACACTTTGGTACTAGAGCGACACCCTTTGGCACAAGAGCGTCACACGTTGGGACTAGAGCGGCACACTTTGGCACTAGAGCATCACACTTTGGCACTAGAGTGTCACACTTTGGCACTAGAGTGTCACACTTTGGCACTAGAGCGTCACACTCTGGCACTAGCGTTTCACACTTTGGCAATAGAGCGTCACACTGTGGCACTAGACCTTCACGCTTTGGTAATAAAGCGTCACACTTTGGCAGTAGACCTTCACACTTTGGCACAAGAGCGTCACACTTTGGCACGGGAGAGTCACACTTTGGCACTAGAGCGTCACACTTTGGCACTATAGTGTCACACTTTGGCACTAGAGTTACGAACTTTGGCACTACAGCGTCACACTTTGGCACTAGAGCGTCACACTTTGGCACTAGAGCCTCACACTTTAGCACTTGAGTTTCGAGCTTTGGCACTAGAGCGTCACACTTTTGTTGGAAATCATCGACTCCAACAAGAGTTATTCCCACTTTCTCAATAAAGGTTCAGGTCCGAGACCGAACCACCTTGACTCAATGGCCCTCGGTCAGACTGATCGTTGAAGCCCAACATGTAAAGGCGTCCCCTAATAATGTGACATGTGTCACATGCGTCGGCTAGCGGAAAAGAAGCCGTTGCTCATTTATCCTGTTCTGTCCTTTTATGACCGAGGATGTTCATTCCCTCGAGTTAACCAGAACAGTTCTACCCATCCTGTTCCCCCTTGGTTCCGCGTCTTCGCCGCCGTGTCTTCGCTCTGCCTGTCCCTCGCATTTCCTGCCTTCGCCAACTCTTAGCACTTCGCTCCGTCACTCACGTTCCTTCGCTCAGCTCTCACACTCCGCCAACCATCACTCCTCTTGCCAGCACTCTCTCTCACATCAACCTGTCTACCTAAGCTACCTTGCGTCTCAGCCTCTATTAGCTCCTGCGACTAACTCCTCGGACCGCTCTTGCCTACGTCACTCTGCTGACGTACAGTTGCATGTTTGATGCTTCTGCTTGCTTGTGCTGCCGTTCTCATTCGTGCATTCTTCTGACATGGTATCAGAGCTCCAGGCAACATCACATGGAGTCGCGCGACCGTGTCATCGCTCTGCCGTCATCCTTGCATCGTTGCCTCGACTCACATTCTCCTGCCGCTGCTAACCCCATCTCGCGCCTCGCCGCTTCGTCCGTAGCAGACATCAGGAGCTTTGCCTGACGAGTTCTCCACGCTGAAGAAAACGCCTTGTCATCCTGAGGAGGCCCTGCGCCCATTTCCGCGCCCGTGGCTAAACAACCGGTGATGAGTCGCCCACATTAGTCGCAAGCAACTCTCGAGCCGCCGCCTGCCGTCAACTACCAAGAAGCTTCCTGCTGCCTGCCATCCGCTGCCCCTCATCACAACTGCTCCACTGGCATCTCCTCCTGATCACTCTGCCCCATCACCCTCATTTGCCCCTTCCTCGCTGTCATCCTCTATCCGTCTGCGTCCATCATCCCGAGTCGCCTTCTCGCTTTGCCTCCTCGCCTCGTCAGCAGCTGCAGCCAAAACTACCGCTGTCGGGATATCGGACACCACCAGTCTTCCTACTCCCATTTCCGAGCCAACTGGGGAACAAGCCGTCACACTCCTGGCATCAGCAGTCTAGTGTCCCTGCCCGCTGTCTGACTCCCTCTATCGGAACCAACTCCTTCCAGCTGTCTGGATATCAGACACCACCAGTCTTCCTGCTCCCACTTCCGAGCCAACTAGGGAACAAGCCGTCACTCTCCTGAACGCAGAAGGAGTAGCTGCGACATTCTGCCTCCACCTACCGTGCCGCGTCTCATCTCCGCTTTCTCCGCTCGCGTCGCCCTCTGCCTCCCGTCTTCTCCATCATCATCAGCTCTCGGTCTTCGTCTTCAGCCGCCTCCATCGTTCCTCCTCCTCGCTCCAGTCCTCTCAGCTTCATCAGCTGCCCGTTCCTGCCTCATCTCCGCCTCTCCGCCATCAGCATCATCCGTGCCGCCTCCGCATCCATCATCAGCATCCTCCGCGTCGCCCTCCCATTCATCATCAGCATCAACGTCATCAACATCGCTTTATCGCGCACGTGGTTCCGCCCCTGCGCCCACTCATCAATCAATCGCTTCCGCCGCTTTCGCAAATCGCTCTCAGCTTGGCACAAGGATCCGCCAGGTCGCATCGCCCTTTCCGCGACGACCTGCGCCCACGCCGAAAACTTCCATCAGCGCACGAGGTTTTGCCCCTGCGCCCACTCATATAGCAATCGTTTCCTTTGATTCAGCGTTAACTTCAGCCCGGCACAAAGATCCGCCCGGTCACATCGCTCGAATCGCGACGACCTGCGCCCACGCCGTAACGTTGCAGCGCACGTGGTTTCGCCCCTGCGCCCACTCATCCATCAATCGTTTTCCTCTGCTTCAGCATCAACTTCAGCCCGGCTCAAGGATTCTCTCGGCCGCATCGCTCGAGTCGCGACGACCCGCGCCCACGCCGAAACTTCCATCAGCGCACGCGGTTCGCCCCTGCGCCCACTTCATCATCAATCGTTCATCCGCCATCATCCGCCTCCATCACTTACTCGGCACACGGACCCGCCCGGTCGCATCGCCCCTCTGCGAGGACCTGCGCCCTCACCGAAGTTTTCACTCGCACACGCGGTTCGCCCCTGCGCCCACTCCACCGTCATCTGTCTCAAATTCATCATCAGCAATCATCAGCACCCGTGAACGGCACAAGGATCCGCCCGGTTGCATCGCCTTTTTCCTGCGACAACCTGCGTCCACGCCGAAAACTCCCCAAGTGCACAAGACTCCATCCCTACACCCATTCAACCATTCGTCACTTCTGCCACCTCAACTGTCACCACACCTCTACTCCATCCAGCATGGCCAACCCTTTGCACGACTGCCCCGTCCTTGAGGAAGATGGAAGCAATATCCACAGCTGGTAACATACTGTACTGACTATGACCAGCACGATCTTCATCAACGAATACCGTGTCTCTGACTTTCTCCTCGGTGCCTATGAGCATCGGCGCACACCTTAGCGTTCCCCACATCTTTACCACGCAACCTTCCTTCTAATCTGGGGTCATCTCTTCAACCTCGTGGATATTTCGTTCCATCATCTAGGCACCAATACAAGGAATGGACCAGAACTCAGGTTCAGCCTACAGCTGGAAGCATGGAAACGACGATGGGTCACTCTCTCCTGCCGAGACAATCACATCATTCCACCTCTGCCCGAAAATCCCAACTCTAGACCCTACCTCAAGATTGACCTGGTACTGGCGGAAGAGGAAGAGGAAGAGGAACCTGTGGAAGAATGATCTCCTGTACCTGCCCCTATTCCTCCTACAGAGGGCTATGGACAAGCTGCCGAGATCATCTACAATGAAGTAAGTAACATTCAGGAGTGGCAAATTCAAATCTACAACCTCCTCTACCCAGAGCTTGTTGGTGGGTTTGCAACTACCAATGCCCTCCTTGGAAGACCCAAGTATCTCGACAAGCGCTGCTCTCCAACTGAGATGACCAGAAAGCAGGATAGCCTCGACTACGGTCTCCGCGCCTGGCTACGACATTTCATGACCAGAGACCTGCACTACGTGGTGGAAGCTCATCCAAATAATCTGCACGCCATGTGGAAAGGTCTTCTTGAACGCTGCAATGGTCAGCTCCCAGGAGATTGGGAAAGGTACTGTCATTAACTCTTGTCGGACTCAGGGGGTCTGCTGGAAATCATCGACTCCGACAAGAGTTATTCCCACTTTCTCAATAATGGTTCAGGTCCGAGACTGAACCACCTTGACTCAACGGCCCTCGGTCAGACTGACCGTTGAAGCCCAACATGTCAAGGCATCCCCTAATAATGTGACATGTGTCACACGCGTCCGGCTAGCGGAAAAGAAGCCGTTGCTCATTTGTCCTGTTCTGTCCTTTTATGACCGAGGATGTTCATTCCCTCGAGTTAACCAGAACAGTTCTACCCATTTTGTTCCCCCTTGGTTCCGCGGCTTCGCCGCCGTGTCTTCGCTCTGCCTGTCCCTCGCATTTCCTGCCTTCACCAACTCTCAGCAATTCGCTCCGTCACTCACGTTCCTTCGCTCAGCTCTCACACTCCGCCAACCATCACTCCTCTCGCCAGCACTCTCTCTCACGTCAACCTGTCTACCTAAGCTACCTCGCGTCTCAGCATCTATCAGCTCCCGCGACTAACTCCTTGGACCGCTCTTGCCTACGTCACTCTGCTGACGTACACTTGCATGTTCGATGCTTCTGCTTGCTTCTGCTGCCGCTGTTCTCGTTCCTGCATTCTTCTGACAACTTTGGCACTAGAGCGTCACACTTTTGCAATAGAGGGTTGCACTTTGGAACTAGAGCGTCACACTTTGGTACTAGAACGTCACAGTTGGGTACTAGAGCGTCACAATTTGGCACTAGAGCGTCACACTTTGGCACTTGAGATTCACACTTTGGCGCAAGAGCGTCACACTTTGGCACTATAGTGTAACACTTTGGCACTAGAGCGTCACACTTTGGCATTAGAGCTTCAAACTTCGGCACTAGAGCGTCAGACTTTGGCACTACAGCATCACACTTTGGCACTAGAGCGTCACACTTTGGCACAAGAGTATCACACTTTGGCACTAGAGTTTCAAACTTTGGCACTAGATCCTTGCACTTTGGCACTAGAGCGTCACACTTTGGCACTAGAGCGTCACACATTTGCACTTTAGCTTCACTCACACTTTGGCACAAGAGCGTCGCACTTTGGCACTACAGCGTGACACTTTGGTACTAGAGCGTCACACTCTAGCACTAGCGCTTCACACTTTCACACTATAGCATCACACTGTGGCACTAGACCTTCACACTTTCGCACTAGAGCGTCGCACTTGGGCACTAGAGCATCACACTTTGGCACTAGAGCATCACGCGTTTGCACTAGAGCGTCACACTTTGGCACTAGAGCATCACACGTTGGCACTAGAGCTTCACACCTTGGCACTCCAGCGACATACTTTGGCATAAGAGCACCACACTTTGGCACTTGAGCATCACACTTTGGCACTAGACTTTCACACCTTGGCACTAGAGCGTCACACTTTGCCACTAGAGTTCCACACTTTGGCACTAGAGCGTCACACTTTGACACTAGAGCGTCACACATTGGCACTAGAGCATCACACTTTGGCACTAGAGCTTCACACTTTGGCACTAGAGCGTCACTCCTTGGAACTAGAGCGTCACACTTTGGCACTAGAGCGTCACACTTTCGCACTAGAGCGTCACACTTTGGCAATATAGCATCACACTCTGGCACTAGAGCGTCACACTTTCGCACTAGAGCGTCACACTTTGACACTAGAGCGTCACACATTGGCACTAGAGCATCACACTTTGGCACTAGAGCTTCACACTTTGGCACTAGAGCGTCACTCCTTGGAACTAGAGCGTCACACTTTGGCAATATAGCATCACACTCTGGCACTAGAGCGTCACACTTTGGCACGATAGTCTCGAATTTTGGCACTAGAGAGTCACATTTTGACACTAGAGAGTCACACTTTGGCAATAGAGTATCACACTTTGGAACTAGAGCGTCACACTTTGGCACTAGAGCGTCACACTTTGGCACTAGAATGTCACACTTTGGCAATAGAGTGCACACTTTGGCACTAGAGCTTTAACCTTTGGCACTAGAGCGTCAGACATTGGTACTATAGCATCACACTTTGGCACTAGAGCGTCATACTTTGGCAATAGAGAATCACAGTTTGGCAGTAGACCTCCACACTTTGTGTCAGAAGATTGCAATGAGCGACGACAACAGAAGCAGAAGCAAGCAAAAGCAACAAATCAGGCAGAAGTGACGTAGTGGAGTGAAGGAAGCGGAGCGGTAAGAGCGGGCCCAAGGAGTTAGTTGTATCAGAAGAATGTAGATGCGGGAAGAGCAACAGCACAAGCAGGCAGAAGCATCAGGACATGCAAGTACACGTTAGCACAATGACGTATGCGAGTGTAGTTTGAGGAGTTAGTCGCGGGAGCTGATGGGGACCGAGGCGCGAGGTAGTCAAGGTAGGCAGTTGATTTGAGAGAGTGTCTTGGTGAGATGAGTGATGGTTGGCGTAGTAGAAGTACTGAGCGAAGGAGCGAGAGTGACGGAGCGAAGGGATGTGAGGGGCTGGCGAATACGGGAAATGCGAGGAGGGAGCAGAGTGAAGACACGGCGGGGAAGCCGCGGAACCAAGGGGGAACATGATGAGTAGAACTGTCTGGTTAACTCGAGGGAATGAACATCCTCGGTATAAAAGTTCATAACAGGACAGAGAGCACTACCTAACGGCTTCTTTGCGCTAGCCGGACGCGAGTGACATGTGTCACTTTATTAGGGGATATCTCGACAGTGGGGTCCGAACGGTCAGGCGACCAGAGACTCGTTGGTCAAGGTGGTTTGGTGATGAGACCTGAACCATTACTGAGAAGGGGTTTTCTCGGACTGCTCATCTGCACTGAGTCTGTTTCGTAAGGATATTCCGATATCCCCTTTGAAACTGACTCAGTGCTTGTTGTATGTCCGGAGTTAGAGGCAGTTCCACCATTTCTGCTTTCAGTGAGATGAGGATGGAGGTGGAGCTGGAGGACTGGGTAGAAGGTGAAGGGGAGGCATGTCTGGGATCTCAGGGAGGTCTTCCACAGTGATCCTTTCTGGTTGACTTATTCTCCACCGATGTCCTCGTCGGAGTCTGCATTCGCGGCTTATGTTGCTCATGAGACTGGAGGTGTCACTTGAGCATGGATCATACGCCTGAAGAATGGAGTGGAAGGGGCGGTTGGTGGTGAGGTACAAGATGACCAGGGCTTGATATTCGGCAAGGAAGTAGTTGCTCCAATGTTGCAGAATGTTGAGAGTGGATAAGTCAACGTGGAAGTAATCTCGTTCTTTACTGAAGATGTCCCAGGATTCAAGGGTGCCGAAACTCACATCTGCGTGTAGTTCGAGTGCAGCAAGCCACTCATTATAGTTGGCTTCACCTGTATCGTTGAAGTGAAGAATGGGGATACTGTGAGCGAGTTCGCCAATTCCCTGATTGATGGGTTTTCCATGTCTCCACCAAAGACACCGTCGTTGAGGGGGTAGTCCTTCCCTGGCCGCCATATGTGAAGAACGACACAGGGAGAGATTTGGAACTTGTTGAAGATGATGGTGAAGGAGCAAATGGTGAAGGGTGGGAGTGGATGTTTGTCCGAGGATACTTGCGTAGCAAGGGTTTTCGGTCTTGGATCCTGTAGTTACTGAGTGAATGATACGACTGGGTGGATCTTTGTGCCGAGTAGAATGTGATGCGGAAGCAGAGGAAACGATTGATGGATGAGTGGGCGCGGGGACGGAATCACGTGTGGAGCAAAGTTTCGGCGTGGGCGTAGGTCGTCACGGCTCGAGTGACTCGACCGGGTCAATCTGTGTACCGAGCTGTTGATGGAAGACAGCTGATGGCAGAGAAACGATTGATGATGGAGTGGGCGTAGGGGCGAAACCACGTGCGTGAATCTTCGGCGTGGGCGCAGGTCGTCGCGACTCGAGCGATGCAACCGGGCGGATCCTTGTGTCGAGCAGAACGCAAGCGGATGACGGCGGAGGAACGATGGATGATGGAGTGGGCGTAGGGGCGAAACCTCGTGTGCGAGTTGAAATAGGGGAGTAAGATGCGGCAAGGGGAAGGCAGATGCCGACGCGCGGCGGGAAATATGCTGCTGGCGTGGGTGCAGGGTGCTGCGGAACAGGCAGCTAGCTCGTGCAGATCCTAGTGCCATTCACAAATGCTGATGATGATTGCTGATGATGAGCAAAGGCTGATGACGACGATGGAGTGGGCGCAGGGGCGAACCGCGTGCGCTGAAGGAAGTTTTCGGCGTGGGCGCAGGTCGTTGCGGAAAGAGGCGATGCGACCGGGCGGATCCTTGTGCCGAGCTGAAAGCGATACGAAGCAGAGGAGACGATTGATTAATGAGTGGGCGCAGGGGAGAAACCACGTGCGCTGAAGGAAGTTTCGGCCTGAGCGCAGGTCGTCGCGGAGACGGCAACACGACCGGGCGGATCCTTGTGCCGAGCTGAAAGCGATTGCGGAAACGGAGGAGGCGATTGATTTGATGAGTGGGCGCAGGGGCGGAACCACGTGCGTGATGGAAAAGATGCTGATGGAGATGACATGATGCGAGGGCGGCGCGGGGGATGCTGATGATGAGGAGGAGGTGATGCGGAGGTGACACGGAGGATGCCGATGATGGAGAGATGAGGATGAGGCAGAGACAGACGGCTGATGGAGCTGAGGAGACTGGAGCGAGAAGGAGGAGGAGAGCTGATGGAGGCGAATGATGGAGGCGAATAGAGACGGAGGACCGAAGGTTGATGGTGACGACGGAACGACGCATGCGGAAAGAGCCGAGATGAGAGGCGATGCGACAGGGAGACAGAACGACACAACTACTTCTTCTGCGTTCAGGAGAGTGACGGCTTGTTCCCCAGTTGGCTCGGAAATGGGAGCAGGAAGACTGGTGGTGTCTGATGTCCTGACGGCGGATGTTTTGGCTGCAGCCGCTGACGAGGCGAGGAGGCGATGCGAGAAGGTGGCTCGAGATGATGGGCGCAGGCGGATAGAGGGTGACAGCGAGGAAGGAGCAGATGAAGATGATGAGGCAAGATGAAAGAGAAGGAGATGCTGGCGGAGGAGGATGTGGAGAGGGGCAGCGGATGGCAGACGGCAGGAAGCTTCTTGGTAGGCGGCGACTCGAGAGTTGCTTGCAGCTGTTGTGGGCGACACGTCACCGGTTGTTAGCCATGGGCGCGGAAATGGGTGCAGGGCCTTCTTAGGATGACGAGACGTTTTCTTCATCGTGGAGAACTCATCATGCAGAGCTAATGTTGTCAGCTGTTGGCAAAGCAGTGAGGCATGGGGTGACGATAGCGGCAGCAGGAGAACGTGAGTCGAAATGATGAAGCAAGGATGGCGGTAGAGTGATGACGCGGTCACGGGACTCCAGGTGATGTTGGCTGAAGCTCTGATACCATGTTAGAAGAATGTAGATGCGGGAACAGCAACAGCTGAAGCAGGCAGAAGAATCAGGACATGCAAGTACACGTTAGCACAGTGACGTGAGAAAGAGTCCTGGCGGGATGAGTGATGGTTGGCGGAGTATAAATACTGAGCAAAGGAGCGAGAGTGACGGAGTGAAGGGATGTGGGGGGCTGGCAAAGACGGGATATGTGAGGAGGGAGCAAAGCGAAGACACGGCGGCGAAGCCGCGGAACCAAGGGGGAATAGGATGAGTAGAACTGTTCTCGTTAACTCGAGGGAATGAACATCCTCGGTATAAATGGTCTGAACAGGACAAATAGTACTACCTAACGGCCTCTTTTTGCTAGCCGGACGCGAGTCACAGGTGTCACTTTATTAGGGGATATCTCGACAGTGGGGTCCGAACGGTCAGGCGACCAGAGACCCGTTGGTCAAGGTGGTTCGGTGATGATACCTGAACCATTATTGAGAAGGGGTTCTCTCAGACTGTTCAGCTGCATTGATTCTGTTTTGTAAGGATATTCCGACAAGTCGCAGGGTCGCGAAAGAACACGAGGAGCTGGAGCTCCAAGGTAGACAGATCGCACATGAGAGAGCTTAAGAGGGAAGCAAAGGAGGCGTCGGAAGCGAAAGGTTAAAGGTCGCGAAGAGAAGAGCCGCGAGGAGACAGTGGTGGGCAAAAGAAATGGGAGCGAGAGGCGAGCAGAGCGAGAACACGGCGGCGATGCCCCGGAACCAAAGGGAACAGGATGTGCAGAACTGTTCTGGTTAATTCAAGGGAATGAACATCCTCGGTATAAAAAGGACATAACAGGACAAAAGAGCAAAGCAACGGCTTCTTTCCGCTAGCCGGACGCGGATGACAGATGTCACTTTATTAGGCGATAACTTTCTTGGGCTTGTTCCAGTTGTCTTAGGCTTGCTCCAGTTGTCTTGGCCTTGCTCCAGTTGTCTCGGCCTTGCTACAGTTGTTTTGAGCTTGCTCCAGCTGTCTTGGCATTGCCCAAGGTGTCTTGGCCCTGCTCCAGTTGTCTTGGCCATGCTCCAGATATCCTAGCCTTGCTCCAGTTGTCTTGGTCTAGCTCCATTTGTTTTGGGTCTGCGTCAATTGTCTTGGACTTGCTATAGTCATCTTGGCTTTGATCTTGCTGTCTTGGCATTGCTTTAGTTGCCTTTGGCCTCCTCTAGTTGTTTTGGGCTTGCTCCAAGTTTTCTCGGCCTTGCTCCAGTTGGCTTGGCCTTGCTCCAGTTGTATTGGGCTTCCTTTAGCTATTTTGATCTTGCTCCAGGTGATGTGGGCTTGCTCTTGTTGTCTTGGCCTTTATCTAGTTTTTTTGAGCTTGCTCCAGTTGTCTCAGCATTGATCCAGTTGTCTAAGGCTTGTTCAAGCTGTCTTTGGCTTGCCCCAGTTGCCTTTGGGCTTGCTCCAGTTGTCTTGGGCTTGCTCCAGTTATCATGGCATTGTTCCAGCTATCTAGAGCTTGCTATAGCTGTCTACGGCTTGCTCCATCTGTCTTTGCCTTGCTCTAGGTGTCTTGGCCTTGCTCCAATTGTCTTGGCCTTGCTCCAGTTGTCTAGGCCTTGCGCTAGTTGTCTTGGGCTTGCTCCTGTTTTCCTGGGCGTGCTCCAATTGTCTTGGGCTTGCTCCTGTTGTCTTGGGTTTGGCACTAGAGCCTCACACTTTAGCACTTGAGTTTCGAGCGTTGGCACTAGAGCGTCACACTTTGGCACAAGAGCATCGCACTTTTGCAATAGAGTGTTGCACTTTGGAACTATAGCGTCACACTTTGGCACTAGAGCGTCACACTTTGGCACAAGAGCATCACACCTTGGCACTAGAGCTCCACACTTTGGCACTAGAGCGTCACACTTTGGCACTGCAGTGTCATACTTTGGTACTAGAGCTTCGCACTTTGGCTGTAGAGCATCACACATTGGCACAAGAGCTCCACACTTTGGCACTAGAGCGTCACACTTTGGCACTACAGCGTCACACTTTGGTACTAGAACTTCACACTTTGGCACTAGAGCGTCACAATTTGGCACTAGAGCGTCACACTTTGGCAGTAGAGCTTCCCACTTTGGCACTAGAGAGTCACACTTTGGCACTAGAGCGTCACACTTAAGTAGTAGAGCGTCATACCTTGGCACTAGACCTTCACGATTTGGCAATAGAGCTTCACACTTTGGTACTAGAGCTTCACACATTGGCAGTAGAGCGTCATAGTTTGGCACTAGAGTTTCACACGTTGGAACTAGAGCATCACACATTGGCACAGGAGCGCCACACTTTGGCACTAGAGCTTTACAATGTGGCACTAGAGATCCACAATTTGGCACTAGACCTTCACACTTTGGCACTAGAGCGTCACACTTTGGCACTAGAGAGTCACACTTTGGCAGTAGAGCTTCACACTTAGGCACTAGAGCGTCACACTTTGGCATTAGAGCATCATACTTTGGCACAGGAGCATCAGACTTTGGCAGAAGAGCGTTACACGTTGGCACTAGAGCTTCACAGTTTGGCAATCAAGTTTCACACTTTGGTACTAGAGCTTCACATGTGGGCACCAGAGCGTCACACTTTGGCACTAGAGTTTCACACGTTGGAACTAGAGTATCACATTTTGTTATTAGAGCGTCACACTTTGGCACAAGAGCTTCACACTTTGGAAATAGAGCGTCACACTTTGGCACTAGAGCGTCACCCTTCGGAACTATAGTTTTGAACTTTGGCACTAGAGTGCAAACTTTGGCACTAGAGCGTCCACTTTGCCACTAGAGCGTCACACTTTGGCACTAGAGCGTCACACTTTGGCACTAGAGCATCACACGTTTGCACTATTCTTCACACTTTGGAGCTAGAACGTCACACTTTGGCACTAGAGCGTCACACTTTGGCACTAGAGCTCCAAACCTTTTGCATTAGAGCGTCACGCGTTGGTACTAGAGCGTCACACTTTGGCACTAGAGCGTCACACATTTGGCACTAGAGCATCACACTTTTGCACTAGACATTCACACTTTGGCACTAGAACATCACACTTTGGCACTAGAGCATCACACTTTGGCACTTGAGGGTCAAACATTGGCACTAGAGCTTCACACTTTGGCACTTGAGCGTCATACTTTGGCACTAGAGCTTCACACTTTGGCACCAGAGCGTTACACTTTGGCACTAGAGCTTCACACTTTGGCAATAGAGTGTCGCACTTTGGAACTAGAGCGTCACACTTTGGCACGTTAGTGTCAAACTTTGGCACTAGAGCTTCACACTTTGGCACTTGAGCGTCATACTTTGGCACTAGAGCTTCACACTTTGGCACCAGAGCGTTACACTTTGGCACTAGAGCTTCACACTTTGGCAATAGAGTGTCGCACTTTGGAACTAGAGCGTCACACTTTGGCACGTTAGTGTCAAACTTTGGCACTAGAGCTTCACACTTTGGCACTTGAGCATCATACTTTCGTACCAGAGCTTCAGACTTTGGCACCAGAGCATTATACTTTGGCACTAAAGCTTCACACTTTGGCAATAGAGTATCGTACTTTGGGACTATAACGTCACATTTTGGCAGAAGAGCGTCACCCTTTGGTACTAGAGCGTCACACTTTGGTACTAGAGCATCACACTTTGGTACTAGAGATTCACACATTGGCACTAGAGCGTCACACTTTGGCACTAGAGTGTCACACTTTGGCACTAGAGCTTCAAACTTTGGCACTAGAGCATCAGAATTTGGCACTATATCGTCACACTGTGGCATTAGAGCGTCACACTTTGGCACTAGAGCATCACACTTTGGCACTAGAGCTCCACAGTTTGGCACTGGAGCATCACATCTTGGCACTACAGCGTCACACTTTGGTACCAGAGCTTCACACTTTGGCACTAGAGCGTCACACTTTGGCACTAGAGCGTCACATTTTGGCAGTAGAGCTTCACACTTTGGCACTAGAGCGTCACACTTTGGAACTAGAGCATCACAATTAAGCAGTAGAGCGTCACACCTTGGTACTAGACCTTCACAATTTGGCAATAGAGCTTCACACTTTGGTACTAGAGCTTCACACATTGGCAGTACAGTGTCATAGTTTGGCACTAGAGCTTCACACGTTGGAACTAGAGCATCACACTTTGGCACAAGAGCGCCACACTTTGCCACTGGAGATTTACAATGTGGCACTAGAGATCCACAATTTGGCAATAGAGCTTCACACTCTGGCACTAGAGCGTCACACATTGGCACTAGAGCGTCACACTTTGGTAGTAGAGCTTCGCACTTGGGCACTAGATGTCAGGACTTTGAGAAGGTGCGAAGGCGACACGGGAAGGGTTGCAGCACTGGATTGGCACAAGTTATGAGTTGAGTATGTTGGCAGTAACAAGTTCTGGAGCTAAGCGATGCAAGACAAGCAGGCGATTGAAGGTCGGAAGTGATGAGAGCTCCGAGGATGGTGAAGGAAATGATTGATTGATAGAATAGCGGAAGCGATGAGTACATAATTATAGGCTACCTAAAACAGTGTTGTGTATGCCTCGCTAGTACCCCTGCGAGGTGGAAGCGCCAGTTCCTGTGCTTCGAGAGACGTGTTACGATGGTTTTGCCAGAGCGCAGTTTTGTCGGGTTCCTCTGAGACTTCGGGACGTGGTATTGTCGGCGTACGGATCTTGTGTGTGCGTGTCCATTGAGATTCGTGCGGCTCTGGTTATTGCGTGCGCTTGGAGGTGTTCCGGTCTTCTCGCTGGTTTCTCTTCTTTATTTCCGACACCCCCCATGAAGGGGAACCAGCGTGGAAGCTTCAGGTGTCTCTGGTCCTGAGACCTAGAAGATATACCAGGGTTGCATGTTGGGTCTGATCTAGGGCTTTGGCGAAGATGTCAGCCCTGTTGGCCTTTGAGGTCACATGCTGAACCAAGAGTTCTTTTGCCTGCATGTCTTCCCTGATGAAAAAGTAGCGCAGCTCAATGTGCTTGGTTCGTCCATGAAAGACAGGGTTTTCTGTGAGAGCGATGGTGCTCCGGTTGTCGCACCACAGGACTGGCAGTGGTTGTGGATATCCAAGATCCTATAGTAGGTGTTTCAGCCAGATAGCCTCTTGGGCAGCCATGGTGCCTACATATAGTTATGCTTCACAATATGGGAGTGAGACAGAAGAGGACCTTGTGGATCGCCAGCTGATCAGTCCGGAGCCAAGGTGAAAGCCGTAGCCTTGTGAGGACATGCGGTTGGCTTGATCATCTACCCAGGAGGAGTCACTGTATCCTTCCAGTGTTATTGGCTGAGTGCCTCCCAGCTCAAGATAGAAGGATGCGGTCTCTCCCAGGTACCTCAGGACTTGCTTTGCTGCCTTCCAGTGTTGGTCACTGTGATTTCCATCTTCAACATACCGTGACAGAACACAGAGAGGAAAGACGAGGTCGGGGTGAGTGCAGACCATGGCATACATCAAGGATCCCACCAGTTCAGGATAGGGTTATGGGGAAAGCGATGAGACTGTGTATGCTGGTGAGGTGAGTTTGTGATCCACCGTCATGGGGGTTGGAGTCCCGTTGCTGTTCTCGAGCCCAAAGTACTTGAGGAGTAAAGCAATGTAGGGCTCTTGAGACTGAGTGATGAGCCGCCTCTCCCGGTTCCTCTTGATGTCAATCCCCAGATAATGGGTCAGTTCTCCAAGGTCCATCATGGTGAAACGTCCCAAGAGTGCTTGCTTCAGACCCTGTAGAGCACTCGGATTGTTGGAGGCGAGAGCAAGATCGTCCACACAGGCCAGAATATAGGTCTGCTCATCTGACCGAGAACGGAGGAACAGACTGGTGTCGGCAGTGAAAACTGTGAATCCGAGGTCAAGGAGTGTTGCTCGGTGTTTGGCATGCCATTCCGGAGGAGAATATTTGAGCCCATAGACTGGGCGATGCAGCTTCCAGACCGTGTTGGGCTGGTCTGGGGTGTAGCCTTCGGGACACGCCAGGTAGATAGTTTCGTGCAGATCTCCTTGGATAAAGGCCGTGGACACATCCATGGCATGTAGTTCCATATCCTCGGTGGCTGCAATGTGCAGCAGGGCTCGCAGGGTGGTCCGATTGGTAGTGGGTGAGAAGGTGTCAAAGAAGTCCACGCCGTACCGCTGTGAGAAGCCTTTTGCCACTTAGCGAGCCTTGAATTCTGGTGGCTTCCCCAGCTGCGTCTTGACACGGAAGACCCATTTGCCTGCGACCACATTGGTGTGTAGCGGTCGAGGAACGTCAGTGTAGGTGGAGGTTGCCTTGAAGGAGGCCAGTTCGCTGGCAATGGCGGCACGCCAGTGGTTTGCTTGGGGTCCATTTACAGCCTCAGCATATGTGCTGGGGGTGGCAATGGGATCTGTGGTGTTGGTGGTGCTGAGAAGAGGAATGCGGGGGTAATGTCGGCGTCGAGGATTCATGGGAGGAGTTGGTCGACGAAGGGAGTTGAGACCATCCCCGGCTGCAATCCAGGAGGGCAGGAAGGAGGTTCGAAGAAGCTCAACATGGCGATCTTCCTGGATGTTAATGTCTCCGTCTGTGTCGGTCAGGGTAAGAAAAGAGGCTGCTGTTTTATTTCTTGTAGATCGTCGTAGCACCCGTTCTGCTGCTGGCACAATTCTCTGGGCAGGCACCCCAGATGCTGTGGCCGCTGTAGCTCCTTCTGTGTCTGCTGCTGTTGTCTCTGGTGCTGATGCTGCTGCGGTTGGAGGAAGGACTTCTTCTACTGAGGGAGTGGCCGCCCGAGCATTGAAAGATGTTCAGAGATGGTTTCGAAGTCATCGTCAGGAGTGAGAGGAGTGAGTGGTGGTAATGAACTTGGTCGTGGTTGCACTGGGGTGTGTGTACGAGAGAGTGGTGGTGCAGCAGATTCCGTGGGAGGAGTTGCTAGTGGAGGGAGGATGGTTGGAGCTATGGGCACTGTAGGTTATTCTGGGAAGAGTGTCCAGGTAAGAAGGGTAGTGGAGATGGAAGCGGATTGCCAGAAAAAGGGAGTAATTTTGTTGAAATGGACGTCTGTGCTGCAGGTTTCCCGTTGAGTTCGGGCTCGTAGAATAGGAAGCCAGAGGAATTGAGGGCGAAGCCGACGAACATGCGGCGCGAGGCTCGTGGCCAAACTTTGGAGAGATGCGCGTGAGCTCTGCCAGTTTTGTTGACTAGGACGTATGCTGTAGAACCCCCGACTCAAAGATTGGAGACGGCTAGCTTACATCCCAGCCAGAGTTCTGCTGGGGTGATGTCAGGTAGATGCTTGGCTGAATAGTAGTTGTGTACCCTGGATGCATAACGCAGTGCGTAGGTGAAGAAGGTATCCGGCGCTCCTGCATGTACAAGTAGAGTGCGAGTGAGAGGGACCAGGACGCCATTCCATCTTTCTGCCACTCCATTCTGCTCAGGTGCTTCTGGTACACTCATCTCATGCCCAATGCCGTGCTCTACCAGGAATTCACGGAGTTCATGAGACAGTAATTCACCACCTCTATCTGTCCAGATTTTACCAATGGATCGGTTGAGCCGGCTCATCTGATACTTTGACCACTTGATGAAGGCAAGCTTGGCATCCGATTTGGACTTGAGAGGGATTGTAGCGCCGAAGCGGTAATGGTCATCCACAATGGTGAGGAAGTACTCATAGCCTTGAAGGGGAGTAGGGAGATTTGGTCCCACAAGGTCCATGTGGAGGATGTCAACAGGTCTTGCTGCTCGAGCGGCTCGAGGAGGGTGAGGAGATGCTTTTAGTTTTCCAAGACTGCAAGCGGTGCAAGGTGGTCCTGCAAGACGGGTTAGTGGTGAGAGGGGCGGCAGGTCTTTCACCATGTTTTTGGCCTGGAGACGAAGAAGGGCATTGAAATTGGGATGACCCAGGCGGTGATGCTGCAGGAGCAGAGGATGTGAGGGGGTGCGCCAGTCACAGGTGGAGGGTTGAGTGTCGGCTTCAACGGCAAAGATCGCTGTTGTGCGGGGAATCTGCAGTCGGTAGAGGTTGTTGCGGACTGTGAAGGTTGCCAGTGGTTTGTTGTCAGCTGTCGTCAGTTGGGCTTCCGACCCATAGGCAGGGAATAAGATGTTTACGCCTTCCTTTTGAAGTTGATGAACTGAAAGGAGATTCTGGCGTAAATCAGGGGTATGGTAACCCCGGATCTGTCCACTCGGTGCTGCTGGAGATGTGAGAGTAGCGGAGTAGCTGCAGAGTGATGTCATTCCTTTGGTGGCACCGGTGATGGTCACTAGTGTTGCCAGTGGTGTGATGACGTCAGGATCCTTGGGAGCATGAATCGCACACCCTGAATCGATAACTTGTTCGATGTGGAGGGAGTCAGATGTCGCGAGATGTGTCAACGGCGGAGGTTCTCCATCTTGTACGGAGACTTGAGCGACATCGATAAATGAAGGCTCAGTTGCGGTGTCCCTGTCTGCATTGTCATTATCTGGCGTGGTGCGCGGCGGAAGGAGGCGAACAAGCAGAGTTGCAACTGTAAAGATGATCACTGGAATCATGGTGGCTGGTTATCCAGTGCTGGAAAGCTAGTGCTCTGATACCATGTTAGGATTTTGAGAAGCTGCAAAGGCGACACTGGAAGGGTTGCAGCACTGGATTGGCACAAGTTATGAGTTTAGTAGGTTGGCAGTAACAAGTTATGGAGCTGAGCGATGTGAGACAAGCAGGCGATTGAATGACAGAAGTGATGAGAGCTGCGAGGAGGGTGAAGGAAATGATTGATTGATAGAATAGCGGAAGTGAGGAGTACATAGTTATAGGCTACCTAAAAAAGTGTTGTGTATGCCTCGCTAGTACCCCTGCGAGGTGGAAGCCCCAGTTCCTGTCCTTCGAGAGACGTGTTACGATGGTTTCGCCAGAGCGCAGTTTTGTTGGGTTCCTCTGAGACTTCGGGACGTGGTATTGTCGGCGCACGGATGTTGTGTGTGCGTGTCCATTGATATTTGTGCCGTTCTGGTTATTGCGTGCGCTCGGAGGTGTTCCAGTCTTTTTGCTGGTTTATCTTCCTTATTTCCGACACTAGAGCACCACACTTTGGTACTAGAGCGTCACACTTTGGCACAGGAGCGTCACACTTTGGCACAGGAGCGTCACACTTTGGCACAAGAGCGTTACACTTTGGCACTAGAGCTTCACAATTTGGCAATAGAGTTTCACACTTTGGTACTATAGCTTCACACGTTGGCACTAGAGCGTCACAACTTGGTATTAAAGCTTCACACGTTGGAACTAGAGCATCACATTTTGTTACTAGAGCGTCACACTTTGGCACAAGAGCTTCACACTTTGGAAATAGAGTGTCACACTTTGGCACTAGAGCATCACCCTTGGGCACTAGAGTTTTGAACTTTGGCACTAGAGCGTCACACTTTGGCACTAGAGCGTCACACTTTGCCACTAGAGCGTCACACTTTGGCACTAGAGCGTCACACTTTGACACTAGAGCATCACAATTGTGCACTAGAATTTCATCCTTTGGCACTAGAACGCCACACTTTGGCACTAGAGCGTCACACTTTGGCACTTGAGCGTCAAACGTTGGCACTAGAGCTTCACACTTTGGCACTTGGGCATCATACTTTGGCACTAGAGCTTCACACTTTGGCACCAGAGCGTTACACTTTGGCACTAGAGATTCGCACTTTGGCAATAGAGTGTCGCACTTTGGAACTACACCATCACATTTTGGCACTGGAGCGTCACACTTTGGTACTAGAGCATCAGAGGGGAAAACAATGGGTTGGGAACACTAGTTATAAACTAGCAATTACAAGGACCTTCAATAAGCAGTGGCACGGTATGGCTAGCGTGCACAGTGAGCAACCAAAGGGATGCATACGTCACTGACTACGATCGAATAAGTCCACTATGAGTGGTCAACATTGACAACTCATAACACCAGTCACAAACGGTCAGAGGGAGAGACAATGGGTTAAGAAGCATACGTATTGACTAGAAAGGACAAATAACTTCAACACGTAGTGGCACGGTGTGGCTAATATGCACACCAAACAACCAAACTAGGCATATGTCACTGATCATGACCACAGAATTTCAACATGGGTGGTCAATGTTGACCAACCATAACACGAGTCACAAACGGTCAGGACAAGAAACAATGCTATGGGAATATCGGTTCTCAACTACCAAGTACAACGACCTTCAGTCAGTAGTAGCACGGTGTGGCTACCATGCACAATGACTGACCAAAGAAGGCATATGTACTGCCTTTGACCAAAGAAATCCCCTGTGTGTGGTCAACGTTTACAACTCATAATACGAGTCACAAACGGTCAGGACAAGAAACAATGCTATGGGAATATCGGTTCTCAACTACCAAGTACAACGACCTTCAGTCAGTAGTAGCACGGTGTGGCTACCATGCACAATGACTGACCAAAGAAGGCATATGTACTGCCTTTGACCAAAGAAATCCCCTGTGTGTGGTCAACGTTTACAACTCATAATACGAGTCACAAATGGTCAGAGAGGGAAACAATGGTTCGGGAACACCAACTATCACATAACAAGCACAAGGGGCTTCAATACGTTGTGGCACGGTGTGGAGACCATGCACGATGACCATCCAAAGTAGGCATATGTCACTGACCATGAGCAAATAATGTCACTGTGTGGTAAACTTTGACAACTCATAACACCAGTCACAAATGGTCAGAGTGGAAGATAATGGTTTGTGCATACTAGTTATTGACTAGCAAGTACAAATACCTTCAATATGTAGTGGCATAATGTGGCTTCAATGCACAGTGACCAACCAAAGTATGCATATGTCACTAACCATGACCAACAAATTTCACTTCATGCGGTCAACGTTGAAAACGCATAACACGAGTCACAAATGTTCAGAGGGGAAAACAATGGGTTAGGAACACTAGTTATCAACTAGCAAGTACAAAGACATTCAATAAGCAGTGGCATGGTATGGCTAGCGTGCACAGTGACCAACCAATGGATGCATACGTCACTGACTACGACCGAATAAGTCCTTTATGTGTGGTCAACATTGACAACTCATAACACGAGTCACAAATGGTCAGAGGGAGAGACAATGATTTGGGAAGCCTATGTATTGACTAGAAAGGACAAAGAACTTCAATACGTAGTGGCACGGTGTGGCTAGTATGCACACCAAACAACCAAACTAGGCATATGTCACTGATCATGACCAGAGAATTTCAATATGGGTGGTCAACGTTGACCAACCATAACACGAGTCACAAACGGTCAGGACAGGAAACAATGCTATGGGAATATCGGTTCTCAACTACCAAGTACAACGACTTTCAGTCAGTAGTAGCACGGTGTGGCTACCATGCACAATGACCGACCAAAGTAGGCATATATACTACCTTTGACCAAAGAAATCCGCTGTGTGTGGTCAATGTTTACAACTCATAATACGAGTCACAAATGGTCAGAGGGGGAGACAATGGTTTGGGAACACCATGTATCACATAGCAAGCACAAGGGGCTTCAATACGCTGTGGCACGGTGTGGAGACCATGCATGATGACCAACCAAAGTAGGCATATGTCACTGACCATGAGCAAATAATGTCACTAAGTGTGGTAAACTTTGACAACTCACAAGACGACTCACAAATGGTCAGGGTGGAAGGTAATGGTTTGTGAATACTAGTTATCAACTAGCAAGTACAGATACCTTTAATATGTAGTGGCACAATGTGGCTTCAATGCACAGTGACCAACCAAAGTATGCATATGTCACTGACCATGACGAACAAATTTCACTTCGTGTGGTAAACGTTGAAAACGCATAACACGAGTCACAAATGGTCAGAGGGGAAAACAATGGGTCGAGAACATCAGTTATCAACTGGCAAGTACAAAGACCTTCAACAAGCAGTGGCACGGTATGGCTAGCGTGCACAGTGACCAACCAAAGGATGCATGTCACTGACTACGACCGAATAAGTCCACTATGTGTGGTCAACATTGACAACTCATAACACGAGTCACAAATGGTCAGAGGGAGAGAATGATTTGGGAAGCCTATGTATTGACTAGAAAGGACTAAGAACTTCAATACGTAGTGGCACGGTGTGGCTTATATGCACACCAAACAACCAAACTAGGCATATGTCAGTGATCATGACCAGATAGTTTCAATATGAGTGGTCAAAATTGACCAACCATAACACGAGTCACAAACGGTCAGGAGAGGAAACAATGCTATGGGAATATCGGTTCTCGACTACCAAGTACAACGACCTTCAGTCAGTAGTAGCACGGTCTGGCTACCCTGCACAATGACCTACCCAAGTAGGCATACATCACTGCTCATGAACAAAGAAGTTTAGTGTGTGTGGTCAACGTTCACAACTCACAATACAAGTAAAAAATGGGCAGAGGGAGAAACAATGGTTTGGGAATATTTGGTATCGACTAGCAAGTACAAAGACCTTCGATAAGTGGTGGCACGGTGTGGCTACCATGCACAATGACCAACCAAAGTATTCTTGTATCACTGAATATCATAAAAAGAGTTTCATTGTGTGTTGTCAACTTTCCTTTTTACGGCTGGTCAATCGGAGCAATGGTTGAAAGGTTAATCAAGCTCGAAGTTGCAAAATTCGAAATTTCGTCTGCGTTAAATTTGTATGAATAAACTAAATTTGTTATCATTCACAATTTTGAAAACTACCCTATAATCTTACACCCCCTTATTTTATGCCCTTTACCCATAGGAACCCTTGTAATGTCATTTGGAAACCATGTGAACACCATGCGAGTTGGCTTAGTGCTTATAGAGTTAGATTCTGGAGCGATAGGTCATAGGTTTGAATCCTCGTACGCGCAATATACAATAGGCTCGCGACCTGTTGTGATACCTCAACTCTACCTTCGAGCCTAAGCCGTGGGGGGGGGGGGGGGTGGGGGAGGGGGGTGTCAGAATGCGGTCGCAAATCTGTCCTCCAGGTCGTCCACGGAACATCCCTCCAGGGGGGGGGGTGGGAGGGAGTATTCCAGTGAAGGCACCTACGCGTAACAAATCAACAAAAACCGACCTGGTGTCAAAGGGAGAAACCTTTTGCTATTTATTGACTAGCAAGTGCAAATACTTTGAACAAGTAGTGGGACGGTGTGGCTACCATGCACAATGACCAACCGGATTAGGCATGTGCCACATACCATGACCAAATAATTTTACTATGTGTGGTGAACGTTGACAACCCATAATATGGGTCCCGAATTGTCAGAGGGGGAAACAATGGGTTGGGAATACTAGATACCAACTACCAAGTACAACAACCTTCAGTCAGTAGTAGCACCGTGTGTCGACCATGCACAATGACCAACCAAAGTAGGCATATGTACTGCCTTTGACCAAAGAAATCCGCTGTGTGTGGTCAACGTTTACAACTCATAATACGAGTCACAAGTGGTCAGAGGGGGAAACAATGGTTTGGGAACACAAAGTATCACATAGCAAGCACAAGGGGCTTCAATACGTTGTGGCACGGTGTGGAGACCATGCACGATGACCAACCAAAGTAGGCATATGTCACTGACCATGACCAAATAATGTCACTAAGTGTGGTAAACTTTGACAACTCCCAACACGACTCACAAATGGTCAGGGTGGAAGGTAATGGTTTGTGAATACTAGTTATCGACTAGCAAGTACAAATACCTTTAATATGTAGTGGCACAATGTGGCTTCAATGCACAGTGACCAACCAAATTATGCATATGTCACTGACCATGACGAACGAATTTCACTTCATGTGGTCAACGTTGAAAACACATAACACGAGTCACAAATGGTCAGAGGGGTAAACAATGGGTTGGGAACACTAGTTATCAACTAGCAAGTACAAAGACCTTCAACAAGCAGTGGCACTGTATGGCTAGCGTGCACAGTGACCAACCAAAGGATGCATACGTCACTGAATATGGCCGAATACGTGCACTATGTGTGGTCAACATTGACAACTCATAAAACGAGTCACAAATGGTTAGAGGGATAGACAATGGTTTGGGAAGCCTATGTATTGACTAGAAAGGACAAAGAACTTCAATACGTAGTGGCACGGTGTGGCTAATATGCAAACCAAACAACCAAACTAGGCATATGTCACTGATCATGACCAGAGAATTTCAATATGGGTGGTCAACGTTGACCAACCATAACACGAGNTCACAAACGGTCAGGACAGGAAACAATGCTATGGGAATATCGGTTCTCAACTACCAAGTACAACGACTTTCAGTCAGTAGTAGCACGGTGTGGCTACCATGCACAATGACCGACCAAAGTAGGCATATGTACTGCCTTTGACCAAAGAAATCCGCTGTGTGTGGTCAACGTTTACAACTCATAATACGAGTCACAAATGGTCAGAGGGGGAAACAATGGTTTGGGAACACCATGGATCATATAGCAAGCAGAAGGGGCTTCAATACATTGTGGCACGGTGTGGCGACCATGCACGATGACCAACCAAAGTAGGCATATGTCACTGACCATGACCAAATAATGTCACTAAGTGTGGTAAACTTTGACAACTCACAACACGACTAACAAATGGTCAGGGTGGAAGGTAATGGTTTGTGAATAATAGTTATCGACTAGCAAGTACAAATACCTTTCATATGTAGTAGCACAATGTGGCTTCAATGCACTGTGACCAACCAAAGTATGCATATGTCAGTGACCATGACGAACGAATTTCACTTCATGTAGTCAACGTTGAAAACGCAGAACACGAGTCACAAATGGTCAGAGGGGTAAACAATGGGTTGGGAACACTAGTTATCAACTAGTAAGAACAAAGACCTTCAATAAGCAGTGGCACGGTATGGCTAGCGTGCACAGTGACCAACCAAAGGGATGCATACTTCACTGACTACGACCGAATAAGTCCACTATGTGTGGTCAACATTGACAATCCATAACACGAGTCACAAATGGTCAGAGGGAGAGACAATGGTTTGGGAATTCTATGTATTGACTAGAAAGGACAAATAACTTCAATACGTAGTGGCACGGTGTGGCTAATATGCACACCAAACAACCAAACTAGGCGTATGTCACTGATCATAACCAGAGAATTTCAATATGGGTGGTCAACGTTGACCAACCATAACACGAGTCACAAACGGTCAGGACAGGAAACAATGCTATGGGAATATCGGTTCTCAACTACCAAGTACAACGACCTTCAGTCAGTAGTAGCACGGTGTGACGACCATGCACAATGACCAACCAAAGTATGCATATGTCACTAACCATGACCAACAAATTTCACTCAATGTGGTCTACGTTGAAAACGCATAACACGAGTCACAAATGGTCGTGGGGGGAGATAATGGTTTGTGAAGACTAGGTATCGACTAGCAAGTACAAAGACCTTCAACAAGCAATGGCACGGTATGGCTAGCGTGCACAGTGACCAACCAAAGGATGCATACGTCACTGACTATGACCGAATAAGTCCACTATGTGTGGTCAACATTGACAACTCATAACACGAGTCACAAATGGTCGGAAGGAGAAACAATGGTTTGGGAAGCCTACGTATTGACTAGAAAGGACAAAGAACTTCAATACGTAGTAGCACGGTGTGGCTAATATGCACACCAAATAACCAAACTAGGCATATGTCACTGATCATGACCAGAGAATTTCAACATGGGTGGTCAACATTGACCAACCATAACACGGGTCACAAACGGTCAGGACGGGAAACAATGCTCTGGGAATATCGGTTCTCAACTACCAAGTACAATGACCTTCAGTCAGTAGTAGCACGGTGTAGCTACCATGCACAATGACCGACCAAAGTAGGCATAGGTACTGCCTTTGACCAAAGAAATCTGCTCTGTGTTTTCAACGTTGACAACTCATAATACGAGTCACAAATGGTCAGAGGGGGAAACAATGGTTTGAGAACACCAAGTATCAAATAAAAAGCACAAGGGACTTCAATACGCTGTGGCACGGTGTGGAGACCATACACAATGACCAACCAAAGTAGGGATATGTCACTGACCATGAGCAAATAATGTCACTAAGTGTGGTAAACTTTGACAACTCATAACACAAGTCACAAATGGTCAGGGTGGAAGATAATGGTTTCTGCATACTAGTTATTGACTAGCAAGTACAAATACCTTCAATATGTAGTGGTACAATGTGGCTTCAATGCCCAGTGACCAACCAAAGTATGCATATGTCACTAACCATGACCAACAAATTTCACTTCATGTGGTCAACGTTGAAAACGCATAACACGAGTCACAAATGGTCAGAGGGGAAAACAATGGGTTGGGAACACGAGTTATCAACTAGCAAGTACAAAGATCTTCAACAACCAGTGGCACCGCATGGCGAGCGTGCACAGTGACCAACCAAAGGATGCATACGTCACTGACTACGGCCGAATACGTCCACTATGTGTGGTCAACATTGACTTTTCATAACACGAGTGACAAATGGTCAGAGGGAGAAACAATGGTTTGGGAAGCATATGTATTGACTAGAAAGGACAAAGAACTTCAATACGTAGTGGCACGGTGTGGCTAATATGCACACCAAACAACCAAACTAGGCATATGTCACTGATCATGACCAGAGAATTTCAATATGGGTGGTCAACGTTGACCAACCATAACACGAGTCACAAACGGTCAGGACAGGAAACAATGCTATGGGAATATCGGTTCTCAACTACCAAGTACAACGACCTTCAGTCAGTAGTAGCACGGTGTGACTACCATGCACAATGACCGACCATAGTAGGCATATGTACTGCCTTTGACCAAAGAAATCCGCTGTGTGTGGTCAACGTTGACATCTCATAATACGAGTCACCAATGGTCAGAGGGGGAAAAAATTGGTTTGGAACACCAAGTATCAAATAGCAAGCACAAGGGGCTTCAATACGCTGTGGCACGGTGTGGAGACCATGCACAATGACCAACCAAAGTAGGCATATGTCACTGATCATGCCCAACTAATGTCACTAAGTGTGGTAAACTTTGACAACTCATAACACGAGTCACAAATGGTCAGGGTGGTAGACAATGGTTTCTGAATACTAGGTATCGACTAGCAAGTACAAATACCTTCAATATGTAGTGTCACAATGTGGCTTCAATGCCTAGTAACCAACCAAAGTATGCATATGTCACTAACCATGACCAACAAATTTCACTTCATGTGCTCAACGTTGAAAACGCATAACACGAGTGACAAATGGTCAGAGGGGAAAACAATGGGTTGGGAACACTAGTTATAACCTAGCAATTACAAAGACCTTCAACAAGCAGTGGCACCGTATGGCTAGAGTGCAGAGTGACCAACCAAAGGATGCATACGTCACCGACTACGGCCGAATACGTCCACTACGTGTGGTCAACATCGACAACTCATAACACGAGTCACAAATTGTCAGAGGGAGAGAATGTTCTGGGAAGCCTATGTATTGACTATAAAGGACAAAGAACTTCAACACGTAGTGGCACGGTGTGGCTAATGTGCACACCAAACAACCAAACTAGGCATATGTCACTGATCATGACCAGAGAATTTCAATATGGGTGGTCAACGTTGACCAACCATAACACGAGTCACAAACCACCAGGACAGGAAACAATGCTATGGGAATATCGGTTCTCAACTACCAAGTACAACGAGTTTCAGTCAGTAGTAGCACGGTGTGGCTACCATGCACAATGACCGACCAAAGTAGGCATATGTACTGCCTTTGACCAAAGAAATCCGCTGTGTGTGGTCAACGTTTACACCTAATAATACGAGTCACAAATGGTCAGAGGGGGAAACAATGGTTTGGGAACACCATGTATCACATAGCAAGCACAAGGGGCTTCAATACGTTGTGGCATGGTGTGGAGACCATGCACGATGACCAACCAAAGTAGGCATATTTCACTGACCATGACCAAATAATGTCACTAGGTGTGGTAAACTTTGACAACTCACAACACGACTCACAAATGGTCAGGGTGGAAGGTAATGGTTTGTGAATACTAGTTATCGACTAGCCAGTACAAATACCTTTAATATGTAGTGGCACAATGTGGCTTCAATGCACAGTGACCAACCAAAGTATGCATATGTCACTGACCATGATGAACAAATTTCACTTCATGTGGTCAACGTTGAAAACGCATAACACGAGTCACAAATGGTCAGAGGGGAAAACAATGGGTTGAGAACATCAGTTATCAACTAGCAAGTACAAAGACCTTCAACAAGCAGTGGCACGGTATGGCTAGCGTGCACAGTGACCAACCAAAGGATGCATATGTCACTGACTACGACCGAATAAGTCCACTATGTGTGGTCAACATTGACAACTCATAACACGAGTCACAAATGGTCAGAGGGAGAGACAATGATTTGGGAAGCCTATGTATTGACTAGAAATGACAAAGAACTTCAATACGCAGTGGCACGGTGTGGCTTAGATGCACATTAAACAACCAAACTAGGCATATGTCACTGATCATGACCAGAGAATTTCAATATGGGTGGTCAACGTTGACCAACCATAACACGAGTCACAAACGGTCAGGAGAGGAAACAATGCTATGGGAATATCGGTTCTCAACTACCAAGTACAACGACCTTCAGTCAGTAGTAGCACGGTGTGGCTACCATGCACAATGACCGAGCAAAGTAGGCATATGTACTGCCTTTGTCCGACGAAATCCGCTCTGTGTGGTCAACGTTTACAACTCATAATACGAGTCACCAATGGTAAGAGGGGGAAACAATGGTTTGGGAACACCAAGTATCACATAGCAAGCACAAGGGGCTTCAATACGTTGTGGCACGGTGTGGAGACCATGCACGATGACCAACCAAAGTAGGCATATGTCACAGACCATGAGCAAATAACTTCACTAAGTGTGGTAAAGTTTGACAACTCATAACACGAGTCACAAATGGCCAGGGTGGAAGATAATGGTTTGTGCATACTAGTTATTGAATAGCAAGTACAAATACCTGTAATATGTAGTGGCACAATGTGGCTTGAATGCACAGTGACCAACCAAAGTATGCATATGTCACTAACCATGACCAACAAATTTCACTTCATGTGGTCAACGTTGAAAACGCATAACACGAGTCACAAATGGTCAGAGGGGAAAACAATGGGTTGGGAACACGAGTTATCAACTAGCAAGTACAAAGATCTTCAACAACCAGTGGCACCGCATGGCGAGCGTGCACAGTGACCAACCAAAGGATGCATACGTCACTGACTACG
>SZWC01000577.1:21196-39719 GCA_023375785.1 Penium margaritaceum | reverse complement strand
AGCTCTAGTGCCAAAGTGTGATGCTCTAGTGCCAAAGTGTGACGCTCTAGTGCCAAAGTGTGACGCTCTAGTGGCAAAGTGTGACGCTCTAGTGCCAAAGTGTGACGCTCTAGTGCCAAAGTTCAAAACTCTAGTACCCAAGGGTGACGCTCTAGTGCCAAAGTGTGACACTCTATTTCCAAAGTGTGAAGCTCTTGTGCCAAAGTGTGACGCTCTAGTAACAAAATGTGATGCTCTAGTTCCAACTGTGAAGTTTTAGTACCAAAGTGTGACGCTCTAGTGCCAACGTGTAAAGCTCTAGTACCAAAGTGTGAATATCTATTGCCAAATTGTGAAGCTCTAGTGCTAAAGTGTAACGCTCTTGCGCCAAAGTGTGATGCTCCTGTGCCAAAGTGTGACGCTCTAGTACCAAAGTGTGATGCTCTAGTGTCGGAAATAAGGAAGAGAAACCAGCAAAAAGACCGGAACACCTCCGAGCGCACGCAATAACCAGAACCGCACAAATCTCAACGGACACGCACACACAAGATCCGTGCGCCGACAATACCACGTCCTGAAGTCTCGGAGGAACCCAACAAAACTGCGCTCTGGCAAAACCATCGTAACACGTCTCTCGAAGCACAAGAACTGACGCTTCCACCTCGCAGGGGTACTTGCGAGGCATACACAACACTGTTTTAGGTAGCCTATAACTATATACTCCTCACTTCTGCTATTCTATCAATCAATCATTTCCTTCACCCTCCTTGCAGCTCTCATCACTTCCGTCATTTTATCGCCTGCTTGTCTCACATCGCTCAGCTCCATAACTTGTTACTGCCAACCTACTCAACTCATAACTTGTGCCAATCCAGTGCTGCAGCCCTTCCCGTGTCGCCTTCGCAGCTTCTCAAAATCCTGACATGGTATCAGAGCACTAGGTTTCTAGCACTGGCTAAACAGCCACCATGATTCCAGTGATCATCTTTATAGCTGCAACTGTGCTTGTTCGCCTCCTTCCGCCGCGCACCACGCCAGATAATGATTATGCAGACAGGGACACCGCAACTGAGCCTTCCTTTATCGATGTCGCTCAAGTCTCCGTACAAGATGGAGAACCTCCGCCGTTGACACATCTCGCGACATCTGACTCCCTCCACATCGAAAAAGTTATCGATTCAGGGTGTGCAATTCATGCTCTCAAAGATGCTGACGTCACCACACCACTAGCAACACTAAGGACCATCACCGGCGCCACCAAAGGATTGACATCACTCTGCAGCTACTCCGCTACTCTCACATCTCCGGGAGCACCGAGTGGACAGATCCGGGGTTACCATACCCCTGATCTACGCCACAATTTCCTTTCAGTTCATCAACTTCAAAAGGAAGGCGTAAACATCTTCTTCCCTGCCTATGGGTCGGAAGCCCAACTGACGACAGCTGACAACAAACCGCTGGCAACCTTCACAGTCCGCGACAACCTCTACCGACTGCAGATTCCCCGCACAACAGCGATCTTTGCCGTTGAAGCCGACACTCAACCCTCCACCTGTGACTGGCGCAGCCTCTCACATCCTCTGCTCCTGCAGCATCACCGCCTGAGTCATCCCAATTTCAATGCCCTTCTTCGTCTCCAGGCCAAAAACATGGTGAAAGGCCTGCCGCCCCTCTCACCACTAACCCGTCTTGCAGGACCACCTTGCACCGCTTGCGGTCTTGGAAAATTGAAAGCATCTCCTCACCCTCATCGAGCCGCTCGAGCAGCAAGACCTGTTGACATCCTCTACATGGACCTTGTGGGACCAATTCTCCCTACCCCCCTTCAAGGCTACGAGTACTTCCTCACCATTGTGGATGACCATTCCCGCTTCGGCGCTACAATCCCTCTCAAGTCCAAATCTGATGCCAAGCATGCCTTCATCAAGTGGTCGAAGTATCAGGTGAGCCGGCTCAACCGATCCATTGGTAAAATCTGGACAGATAGAGGTGGTGAATTTCTGTCTCATGAACTCCGTGAATTCCTGGCAGAGCGCGGTATTGGGCATGAGATGAGTGTACCAGAAGCACCTGAGCAGAATGGAGTGGCAGAAAGATGGAATGGCGTCCTGGTCGCTATCACTCGCACACTACCTGTGCATGCGGGAGCGCCGGAAACCTTCTGGACCTACGCACTGCGTTATGCATCCAGGGTACACGACTATTGTCCAGCCAAGCATCTACCTGACATCACCCCAGCAGAACTCTGGCTGGGATATAAGCCAGACGTCTCCAAACTTCGAGTCTGGGTTTCTACAGCCCACGTCCTACTCAACAAAACTAGCAGAGCTCACGCGCATCTCTCCAAAGTTTGGCCACGAGCCTCGCGCCACATATTCGTCGGCTTCTCCCTCAATTCCTCTGGCTACCTATTCTACGAGCCCAAACTCAACGGGAAACCTGCAGCACAGACGTCCATTTCAACGAAATTACTCCCTTCTTCTGGCAATCCGCGTCCATCTCCACTACCCTTCTTACCTGGACACTCTTCCCAGAATAACCTACAGTGCCCACAGCTCCAACCATCCTCCCTCCACCAGCAACTCCTCCCACGGAATCTGCTGCACCACCACTCTCTCCTACACTCACCCGAGTGCAACCACGACCAAGTTCACTACCACCACTCACTCCTCTCACTCCTGGCGATGACTTCAAAACCGTCTCTGAACATCTTCCAACGCTTGGGCGACCACTCCCTCAGTAGAAGAAGTCTTCCTCCAACTGCAGCAGCATCAGCACCAGAGACAACAGCAGCAGACACAGAAGGAGCTACAGCGGCCACAGCATCTGGGGTGCCTGCCCAGAGAATTGTGCCAGCAGCAGAACCGGTGCTACGACGATTTACAAGAAACAGGACAGCAGCCTCTCTTCTCACCCTGACCGACACAGACGGAGACCTTAACATCCAGGAAGATCGCCATGTTGAGCTTCTTCGAACCTCCTTCCTGCCCTCCTGGATTGCAGCCGGGGATGGTCTCAACTCCCTTCGTCGACCAACTCCTCCCATGGATCCTTGACGCCGACGTTACCCCCGCATTCCTCTTCTCAGCACCACCATCACCACAGCTCCCATTGCCACCCCCAGCACATATGCTGAGGCTATAAATGGACCCCAAGCAAACCACTGGCGTGCCGCCATTGCCAGCGAACTGGCCTCCTCTAAGGCAACCTCCACCTACACTGACGTTACTCGACCGCCACACACCAATGTGGTCGCAGGCAAATGGGTCTTCCGTGTCAAGACGCAGCTGGGGAAGCCACCAGAATTCAAGGCTTGCTAAGTGGCAAAAGGCTTCTCACAGCGGTACGGCGTGGACTTCTTTGACACCTTCTCACCCACTACCAAACTGACCAACCTGCAAGCCCTGCTGCACATTGCAGCCACGGAAGATATGGAACTACATGCCATGGACGTGTCCACGGCCTTTATCCAAGGAGATCTGCACGATACTATCTACCTGGCGTGTCCCGAAGGCTACACTCCAGACCAGCCCAACACGGTCTGGAAGCTGCATCGCCCAGTCTATGGGCTCAAACAATCTCCTCGGGAATGGCATGCCAAACACCGAGCAACACTCCTTGACCTGGGATTCACAGTTTCCACTGCCGATACCACTCTGTTCCTTCGTTCTCGGCCAGATGAGCAGACCTATATTCTGGCCTGTGTGGACGATCCTGCTCTCGCCTCCAACAATCCCAGTGCTCTCAAGGGTCTGAAGCAAGCACTCCTGGGACGTTTCACCATGATGGACCTTGGAGAACTGACCCATTATCTAGGGATTGACATCAAGAGGAACCGGGAGAGGCGGCTCATCACTCAGTCTCAAGAGCCCTACATTGCTTTACTCCCGAAGCACTTTGGGCTCGAGAACAGCAACAAGGCTCCAACCCCCATGACGGTGGATCACAAACTCACCTCACCAGCATACACAGTCTCATCGCTTTCCCTATAACCCTATCATGAACTGGTGGGATCCCTGATGTTTGCCATGGTCTGCACTCACCCCGACCTCGTCTTTCCTTTCAGTGTTCTGTCACGGTATGTTGGAGATGGAAATCACAGTGACCAGTATTGGAAGGCAGCAAAGCGAGTCCTGAGGTACCTAGGAGAGACCGCATCCTTCTATCTTGAGCTGGGAGGCACTCAGCCAATAGCACTGGAAGGATACAGTGACTCCTCCTGGGTAGATGATCAAGCCAACCGCATGTCGTCACAAGGCTACGGCTTTCACCTTGGCTCCGAACTGATCAGCTGGCGATCCACCGGGTCCTCTTCTGTCTCACTCTCATCTTGTGAAGCATAACTATATGTAGGCACCATGGCTGCCCAAGAGGCTATCTGGCTGAAGCACCTACTAGAGGATCTTGGATATCCACAACCACTGCCAGTCCTGTGGTGCGACAACCGGAGCACCATCGCTCTCACATAAAACCATGTCTTTCATGGACGATCCAAGCACATTGAGCTGCGCTACTTTTTCATCAGGGAAAACGTGCAGGCAAAAGAACTCTTGGTTCAGCATGTGACCTCAAAGGCCAACAGGGCTGACATCTTCACCAAAGCCCTAGATCAGACCCAACATGCAACCCTGGTATGTCTTCTAGGTCTCAGGACCAGAGACACCTGAAGCTTCCACGTTGGTTCCCCTTCACGGGGGGTATCGGAAATAAAGAAGAGGAACCAGCGAGAAGACCGGAACACCTCCGAGCACACGCAATAACCAGAGCCACATGAATCTCAATGGCCACGCACACACAAGATCCGTGCGCCGACAATACCACGTCCCGAAGTCTCTGAGGAACCCGACAAAACTGCGCTCTGGCGAAACCATCGTAACACGTTTCTCGAAGCACAAGAACTGGCGCTTCCACCTCGCAGGGGTACTAGCGAGGCATACACAACACTATTTTAGGTAGCCTATAATCATAAACTCCTCGCTTCCGCTATTCTATCGATCAATGATTTCCTTCACCATCCTTGCAGCTCCCATCGCTTCCGACCTTCAATCGCCTGCTTGTCTCGCATCGCTTAGCTCCAGAACTTGTTACTACCAACCTTCTCAACTCATAACTTGTGCCAATCCAGTGCTTCAATCCTTCCCGTGTCACCTTCGCAGCTTCTCAAAATCCCGACATCTAGTGCCCAAGTGTGAAGCTCTACTGCCAAAGTGTGACGCTCTAGTGCCAATGTGTGACGCTCTAGTGCCAATGTGTGATGCTCTAATGCCAAAGTGTGACTCTGAAGGTGGCACAGGCGCAGGTCAACTTTGCACTGGGACGACTGGAGCACAGGTGGACCAAGGACATGGCTTTCCCTCTCTATGCCACAGCAAGGCGCCTGCACCTCGAGCATTTTGGCAATGACTTGTCAACATGCTCAACCACCATGCAGGCATTGGATTCCGTGGTTGATGCTTTGGTGCCAGAGGAGAAGCATGATGACATCATGCAGCAGATAGGAGCTTTCCAGAGGGGACAGGTCATGCTCGAGGCCAACCCACTCATCACTCCCCGCAATAATGCTAAAGCTTGTGCTGCTGTGGCCAAAGTGAAGTGCAGGATGATGATGGATGTGGAGTGGCACGTCAACCACATGAGCTACTTGCCTGTGCTCATAGACCTTGCTCTCAAAGTCCTCTCTCAACCATGCTGATCTTCTGAATGTGAGCGTGTATTTTCAACGCATGAGGTTGAGAGTGACATAGTAATTGATCCTCCTGAGATTTCCCAAATTTCTCATGTGTTGGGCTGTGAAAATGACCCCCCCCCCGGGTTGGTCACATCGAGGTGGCTGTTTATGGCTACATGGATGTGTCGAGGTAGTATCGATGTTTGTGGTAGCGTGGTACCAAGGTCAACACTGCTAGTGCCAAAGTGTGAAGCTCTTGTGTCAAAGTGTGACGCTCTAGTGCTAAAGGGTGACGCTCTATTACCAAAGTTCAACACTCGAGTGCCAACGTGTGATGCTCTAATGCCAATGTGTGACGCTGTAGAGCCAACGTGTGACGCTCTAGTTCCAAAGTGTGACACTCTAGTGCCAAAGTGTAACGCTCTGGTGCCAAAGTGTGAAGCTCTAGTGCCAAAGTATGACGCTTTAGTGCCAACGTTTATAGCTCTATTGCCAAAGTGCGATGCTTAAGTGCCAAAATGTGACGCTCTAGTGCCAAAGTGTGACGCTCTAGTGCCAAAGTGGGATGCTATAGTGCTAAAGTGTGATGCTCTAGTACCAAAATATGAAGCTCTAGTGCCAAAGTGTGACGCTCTAGTGCCAAAGTGTGACAATCTAGTGCCAAAGTGTGACGTTCTAGTGCCAAAGTGTGAAGGTCTAGTGCCAAACATGTGACGCTCTAGTGCCAAAATGTGATGCTCTAGTGCCAAAGTGTGACGCTCTAATGCCAACGTTTGGAGCTCTAATGCCAAAGTGTGACGCTCGAGTGCCAAAGTGTGACGCTGTATTGCCAAAGTTTGACGCTCTAGTGCCAAAGTGTGGAGCTCTAGTGCCAAAGTGTGATGCTCTAGTGCCAAAGTGTGAAGCTCTAGTGCCAAAGTGTGACGATGTAGTGCCAAAGTCTGACGCTCTAGTGCCAACGTTTGAAGCTATAGTGCCAAAGTGTGACGCTCTAGTGGCAAAGTGTGACACTATAGTGCCGAAGTGTGATGCTCTAGTGCAAATGTGTGAATCTATAGTGTCAAAGTGTGATGCTATAGTACCAAAGTGTGACACTCTAGTAGCAACGTATGACGCTCTAGTGCCAAAATGTGACGCTCTAGTTCCAAAGTGCGACACTCTATTGCCAAGGTGTGAAGCTCTAGTGCCAAAGTGTAATGCTCTGGTGGCAAAGTGTGAAGCTCTAGTGCCAAAGTATGACGCTCTAGTGCCAAAGTGTGAAGCTCTAGTGCCAAAGTGTGACGCTCAAGTGCCAAAATGTGAAGCTCTAGTGCCAAAGTGTGACGTTCTAGTGCCAAAGTGTGAAGGTCTAGTACAAAAGTGTGATGCTCTAGTGCCAAACGTGTGACGCTCTAGTACCAAAGTGTGACGCTCTAGTGCTAAAGTGTGACGCTCTAATGCCAACGTTTGGAGCTCTAGTGCCTAAGTATGACGCTCTAGTGCCAAAGTGTGACACTGTAGTGCCAAAATGTGACGATATAGTGCCAAAGTATCACACTCTAGTGCCAAAGTGTGGAGCCCTAGTGCCAAAGTGTGATGCTCTAGTGCCAAAGTGTGACGCTCTAATACAAAAGTGTGATGCTCTAGTGGCAAAGTGTGACGCTCTAGTGCCAAAGTGTGACGCTCTAGTGCCAAAGTTCAAACCTCTAGTTTCCAAGTGTGATGCTCTAGTGTTAAACTGTGACACTCTAATGCCAAAGTGTGACTCTCCCGTTCCAAAGTGTGACGCTCTAGTGCCAAAGTTTGAAGCTCTAGTGTCAAAGTGTGACGCTCTAGTGCAGAAGTGTGATGCTCTAGTACCAAAGTGTGACGCTCTAGTGCCAAAGTGTGATGCTCTAGTTCCAAAGTGTGACACTCTAGTGCCAAGGTGCGAGGCTCTAGTGCCAAAGTGTGATGCTCTAGTGCCAAAGTGTGACACTCTAGTGCCAAATTGTGATGCTCTAATGCCAATGTTTGCAGCTCTAGTGCCAAAGTGTGACGCTCTAGTGCCAAAGTGTAACGCTGTAGTGCCAAAGTCTGACGCTCTAGTGCCAGAGTTTCAGGCTCTAGTGCCAGAGTGTGACGATCTAGTGCCAAAGTGTGACACTCTAGTGCCAAAGTGTGACGCTCTAATGCCAAAGTGTGTATCTCTAGTGCCAACGCGTGATGCTGTAGTGCCAAAGTGTGACGCTCTTATACCAAAGTGTGACTCTCCCGTGCCAAAGTGTGACGCTCTAGTGCCAAAGTGTGACACTCGAGTGCCAAAGTGTGACGCTCTACTTCCAAGGAGTGAAGCTCTAGTGCCAAAGTGTGATGCTCTAGTGCCAAAGTGTGACGCTCTAATGCCAGCGTTTGGAGCTCTAGTGCCAAAGCGTGACGCTCTAGTGCCAAAGTGTGACGCTCTTTGCCAAACTTCAAAATCTAGTGCCCAAGTGTGACGCTCTATTTCCAAAGTGTGACTCTCTTGTGCCAAAGTGTGACGCTCTAGTGCCAAAGTGTGAAGCTCTAGTACCCAAGTGTGACGCTCTGGTGCCAAAGTGTGAAGGTCTATTGCCACAGTGTGACACTCTAGTGCCAAAGTGTGAAGCTCTAGTGCCACAGTTTGACGCTCAAGTGCCAAAGTGTGACGCTCCAGTGCCAAAGTGTGACATTATAGTGCTAAAGTGTGAAGGTATAGTAAAAACGTGTGATGCTCTAGTGCCAAAGGTGTGACGCTCTAGTGCCAAAGTGTGACGCTCTACTGCCAAAGTGTGACGCTCTAGTGCAAACGTTTGGAGCTCTAGTGCCAAAGTGTGACGCTCTAGTGCCAAAGTGTGACGTTCTAGTGCCAAAGTGTGAAAGTATTGTGCAAAAGTGTGATGCTCTAGTGCCAAAGTGTGACGCTCTAGTGCCAAAGTGTGACGCTCTAGTGGCAAAGTGTGACGCTCTAGTGCCAAAGTGTGACGCTCTAGTGCCAAAGTGTGACGCTCTAGTGGCAAAGTGTGACGCTCTAGTGCCAAAGTGTGACGCTCTAGTGCCAAAGTTCAAAACTCTAGTGCCCAAGGGTGACGCTCTAGTGCCAAAGTGTGACACTCTATTTCCAAAGTGTGAAGCTCTTGTGCCAAAGTGTGATGCTCTAGTAACAAAATGTGATGCTCTAGTTCGAACGTGTGAAGCTTTAGTACCAACGTGTGATGCTCTAGTGCCAACGTGTGAAGCTCTAGTACCAAAGTGTGAAACTCTATTGCCAAATTGTGAAGCTCTAGTGCCAAAGTGTAACGCTCTTGTGCCAAAGTGGGACGCTCATGTGCCAAAGTGTGACGCTCTAGTACCAAAGTGTGATGCTCTAGTGTTGGAAATAAGGAAGAGAAACCAGCAAAAAGACCGGAACACCTCCGAGCGCACGCAATAAGCAGAACCGCACAAATCTCAACGGACACGCACACACAAGATCTGTGCATTGACAGTACCACGTCCCGAAGTCTCGGAGGAACCCAACAAAACTGCGCTCTGGCGAAACCATCGTAACACGTCTCTCGAAGCACAGGAACTGGCGCTTCAACCTCACAGGAGTACTAGCGAGGCATACACAACAGTGTTTTAGGTAGCCTATAACTATGTACTCCTCACTTCCGCTATTCTATCAATCAATCATTTCCTTCACCCTCCTTGCAGCTCTCATCACTTCCGTCATTCAATCGCCTGCTTGTCTCACATCGCTCAGCTCCAGAAATGTTTTACTGCCAACCTACTCAACTCATAACTTGTGCCAATCCAGTGTTGCAGCCCTTCCCGTGTCGCCTTCGCAGCTTCTCAAAATCCTGACATGGTATCAGAGCACTAGGTTTCCAGCATTGGTTAACCAGCCGCCATGATTCCAGTGATCATGTTCACAGTTGCAACTGTGCTTGTTCGCCTCCTTCCGCCACGCACCACGCCAGATAATGACAATACAGACAGGGACACCGCAACTGAGCCTTCCTTTATCGATGTCGCTCAAGTCTCCATACAAGATGGAGAACCTCCGCCGCTGACACATCTCGCGACATCTGACTCCCTTTACATCGAACAAGTTATCGATTCAGGGTGTGCGATTCATGCTCTCTAGGATGCTGATGTCACCACACCACTAGCATCACTAGTGACCATCACCGGCGCCACCAAAGGAATGACATCACTCTGCAGCTACTGCGCTACTCTCACATCTCCGGCAGCACCGAGTGGACAGATCCGGGGTTACCATACCCCTGATCTACGCCACAATCTCCTTTCAGTTCATCAACTTCAAAAGGAAGGCGTAAACATCTTCTTCCCTGCCTATGGGTCGGAAACCCAACTGACGACAGCTGACAACAAACCGCTGGCAACCTTCACAGTCCGCGACAACCTCTACCGACTGCAGATTCCCCGCACAACAGCGATCTTTGTCGTTGAAGCCGACACTCAACCCTCCACCTGTGACTGGCGCAGCCTCTCACATCCTCTGCTCCTGCAGCATCACTGCCTGGGTCATCCCAATTTCAATGCCCTTCTTCGTCTCTAGGCCAAAAACATGGTGAAAGGCCTGCCGCCCCTCTCACCACTAACCCGTCTTGCAGGACCACCTTGCACCGCTTGCAGTCTTGGAAAATTAAAAGCATCTCCTCACCCTCCTCAAGCCGCTCGAGCAGCAAGACCTGTTGACATCCTCCACGTGGACCTTGTGGGACCAATTCTCCCTACTCCCCTTCAAGGTTACGAGTACTTCCTCACCATTGTGGATGACCATTCCCGCTTCGGCGCGACAATCCCTCTCAAGTCCAAATCTGATGCCAAGCATGCCTTCATCAAGTGGTCGAAGTATCAGATGAGCCGGCTCAACCGATCCATTGGTAAAATATGGACAGATAGAGGTGGTGAATTCCTGTCTCATGAACTCCGTGAATTCCTGGCAGAGCGCGGCATTGGGCATGAGATGAGTATACCAGAAGTACCTGAGCAGAATGGAGTGACAGAAAGATGGAATGGCGTCCTGGTTTCTCTCACTCGCACTCTACTTGTGCATGCGGGAGTGCCGGAAACCTTCTGGACCTACGCACTGCGTTATGCATCCAGGGTACACAACTATTATCCAGCCAAGCATCTACCTGACATCACCCCAGCATAACTCTGGCTGGGATATAAGCCAGACGTCTCCAAACTTCGAGTCTGGGATTCTACAGCATACGTCCTACTCAACAAAGCTGGCAGAGCTCACGCGCATCTCTCCAAAGTTTGGCCACGAGCCTCGCGCCGCATATTCGTCGGCTTCGCCGTCAATTCCTCTGGCTACCTATTATACGAGCCCAACCTCAACGGGAAACCTGCAGCACAGACATCCATTTCAACGAAATTACTCCCTTCGTCTGGGAATCCGCATCCATCTTTACTACCCTTCTTACCTAGACACTCTTCCCAGAATAACCTACAGTGCCCACAGCTCCAACCATCCTCCCTCCACCAGCAACTCCTCCCACGGAATCTGCTGCACCACCACTCTCTCTTACACACACCCCAGTGCAACCACGACCAAGTTCACTACCACCACTCACTCCTCTCACTCTTGGCGATGACTTCGAAACCGTCTCTGAACATCTTCCAACGCTTGGGCGACCACTCCCTCAGTAGAAGAAGTCCTTCCTCCAACTGCAGCAGGATCAGCACCAGAGACAACTGCAGCAGACACAGAAGGAGCTACAGCGGCCACAGCATCTGGGGTGCTTGCCCAGAGAATTCTGCCAGCAGCAGAACCGGTGCTACGACGATCTACAAGAAACAGGACAGCAGCCTCTCTTCTCACCCTGACCGACACAGACGGAGACCTTAACAGCCAGGAAGATCACCATGTTGAGCTTCTTCGAACCTCCTTCCTGCCCTCCTGGATTGCAGCCGGGGATGGTCTCAACTCCCTTCGTCAACCAACTCCTCCCATGAATCCTCGACGCCGACGTTACCCCCGCATTCCTCTTCTCAGCACCACCATCACCACAGCTCCCATTGCCACCCCCAGCACATATGCTGAGGCTGTAAATGGACCCCAAGCAAACCACTGGCGTGCCGCCATTGCCAGTGAACTGGCCTCCTTCAAGGCAACCTCCACCTACACTGACGTTCCTCGACCGCCACACACCAATGTGGTCGCAGGCAAATGGGTCTTCCGTGTCAAGACGCAGCTGGGGAAGCCACCAGAATTCAAGGCTCGCTAAGTGGCAAAAGGCTTATCATAGCGGTACGGCGTGGACTTCTTTGACACCTTCTCACCCACTACCAAACTGACCACCCTGCGAGCCCTGCTGCACATTGCAGCCACCGAAGACATGGATCTACATGCCATGGACGTGTCCACGGCCTTTATCCAAGGAGATCTGCACGAAACTATCTACCTGGCGTGTCCTGAAGGCTATTCTCCAGACCAGCCCAACACGGTCTAGAAGCTGCATCGCCCAGTCTATGGGCTCAAACAATCTCCTCGGGAATGGCATGCCAAACACCGAGCAACACTCCTTGACCTGGGATTCACAGTTTCCACTGCCGATACCAGTCTGTTCCTTCGTTCTCGGCCAGATGAGCAGACCTATATTCTGGCCTGTGTGGACGATCTTGCTCTCGCCTCCAACAATCCCAGTGCTCTCCAGGGTCTGAAGCAAGCACTCCTGGGACGTTTCACCATGATGGACCTTGGAGAACTGACCCATTATCTGGGGATTGACATCAAGAGGAACCGGGAGAGGCGGCTCATCACTCTGTCTTAAGAATCCTACATTGCTTTACTCCTGAAGCACTTTGGGCTCGAGAACAGCAACGGGGCTCCAACCCCCATGACGGTGGATCACAAACTCACCTCACCAACATACACAGTCTCATCGATTTCCCTATAACCATATCATTAACTGGTGGGATCCCTGATGTTTGCCATGGTCTGCACTCACCCCGACCTCGTCTTTCCTTTCAGTGTTCCGTCACGGTATGTTGGAGATGGAAATCACAGTGACCAACACTGGAAGGCAGCAAAGCGAGTCTTGAGGTACCTGGGAGTGACCGCATCCTTCTATCTTGAGCTGGGAGGCACTCAGCCAATAACACTGGAAGGATACAGTGACTCCTCCTGGGTAGATGATCAAGCCAACCGCATGTCGTCACAAGGCTACGGCTTTCACCTTGGCTCCGGACTGATCAGCTGGCGATCCACCAGGTCCTCTTCTGTCTCACTCTCATCTTGTGAAGCATAACTATATGTAGGCACCACGGCTGCCCAAGAGGCTATCTGGCTGAAGCACCTACTATAAGATCTTGGATATCTACAACCACTGCCAGTCCTGTGGTGTGACAACCGGAGCACCATCACTCTCACATAAAACCATGTCTTTCATGGACGAACCAAGCACATTGAGCTGCGCTACTTTTTCATCAGGGAAAACGTGCAAGCCAAAGAACTCTTGGTTCAGCATGTGACCTCAAAGGCCAACAGGGCTGACATCTTCACCAAAGCCCTAGATCAGACCCAACATGCAACCCTAGTATATCTTCTAGGTCTCAGGACCAGAGACACCTGAAGCTTCCACGCTGGTTCCCCTTCACGGGGGGTGTCGGAAATAAAGAAGAGGAACCGGCGAGAAGACCGGAACACCTCCGAGCGCACGCAATAACCAGAGCCACACAAATCTCAATGGACACACACACACAAGATCTGTGCGCCGACAATACCACGTCCCGAAGTCTCAGAGGAACCCGACAAAACTGCGCTTTGGCGAAACCATCGTAACACATCTCTCGAAGCATAGGAACTGGCGCTTCCTTAACTTGCACCCTATGTACAGGCGAAGGTAACCTAAGCACAGGTGCAAGTACCCTAGGCACAGGCGCAAGTACCCTAGGCACAGGCGCAGGTACACTAGGCACAGGCGCAGGTACCCCAGGCACAGGCGCAGGTACCCTAGGCACAGGTGCAGGTACCCTAGGCATAGGCGCAGGTACCCTAGGCACAGTGCAGGTACCCTAGGCACAGGCGCAGGTACCCTAGGCATAGGCGCAGGTACCCTAGGCACAGTGCAGGTACCCTAGGCACAGGCGCAGGTACCCTAGGGACAGGCGCAGGTATCCTAGGCACATGCGCAGGTAACCTAGGCATAGGCGCAGGTACCCTAGGCACAAGCGCATGTACCGTAGGCACATGCGCAGGTAACCTGGGCACAGGCGCAGGTACCCTAGGCACAGGCACAGGTACCCTATACACAGTCGCAGGCACCCTAGGCACACGCGCAGGTACCCTAGGCACAGGCGCAGGTATCCTAGGCACAGGCGCAGGTACCATAGGCACAAGCGCAGGTACCCTAGGCACAGCCGCAGGTACCCTAGGCACAGGCGTAGGTACCCTATGCACAGGCGTAGGTACCCTAGGCACAGGCGCAGGTACCATAGGCACAAGCGCAGGTACCCTAGGCACAGCCGCAGGTACCCTAGGCACAGGCGTAGGTACCCTATGCACAGGCGTAGGTACCCTAGGCACAATCGCAAGTACCCTAGGCACAGGCGCAGGTAACCTGGGCACAGGCGCACGTACCCTAGGAACAGGCGCAGGTACACTAGGCACAGGCGCAGGTACCCAAGGCGCAGGCGCAGGTACCCTAGGCACAGGCGCAGGTACTCTAGACACATGCGCAGGTACCCTAGGCATAGGCGTAGGTACCCTAGGCACAGGCGCAGGTACCCTAGGCACAGGCACAGGTACCCTAGGCACAGGCGGAGGTACCCTGGGCACTGGCGCAGGTACCATAGGCACAGTCGCAGGTACCCTAGGCACAGGCGCAGGTACCCTAGGCACAGGCGCTGGTACCCTAAGCACAGGCGCGGGAACCCTAGGCACAGGCGCAGGTACCCTAGGCACAGGCGGAGGTACCCTAGGCACAGGCGCAGGTACCCTAGGCACAGGCGCAAGAACCCCAGGCATAGGCGCAGATATCCTAGGCACAGGCGCAGGTACCCTAGGCACAGGCGCAAGAACCCCAGGCATAGGCGCAGATATCCTAGGCACAGGCGCAGGTACCCTAGGCACAGGCGCAAGAACCCCAGGCATAGGCGCAGATATCCTAGGCACAGGCGCAGGTACCCTAGGCACAGGCGCAAGAACCCCAGGCATAGGCGCAGATATCCTAGGCACAGGCGCAGGTACCCTAGGCACAGGCGCAAGAACCCCAGGCATAGGCGCAGATATCCTAGGCACAGGCGCAGGTACCCTAGGCACAGGCGCAAGAACCCCAGGCATAGGCGCAGATATCCTAGGCACAGGCGCAGGTACCCTAGGCACAGGCGCAAGAACCCCAGGCATAGGCGCAGATATCCTAGGCACAGGCGCAGGTACCCTAGGCACAGGCGCAAGAACCCCAGGCATAGGCGCAGATATCCTAGGCACAGGCGCAGGTACCCTAGGCACAGGCGCAAGAACCCCAGGCATAGGCGCAGATATCCTAGGCACAGGCGCAGGTACCCTAGGCACAGGCGCAAGAACCCCAGGCATAGGCGCAGATATCCTAGGCACAGGCGCAGGTACCCTAGGCACAGGCGCAAGAACCCCAGGCATAGGCGCAGATATCCTAGGCACAGGCGCAGGTACCCTAGGCACAGGCGCAAGAACCCCAGGCATAGGCGCAGATTTCCTAGGGACAGGCGCAGGTACCCTAGGCACAGGCGCAGGTACCCTAAGCACAGGCGCAGGTACCCTAGGCACAGGCGCAGGTACCCTAGGAACAGGCGAAGGTACCCTAGGCACAGGCGCAGGTACCCTAGCCACAGGCGCAGGTACCCTAAGCACAGACGTAGGTACCCTAGGCACAGGCGCAGGTACCCTAGGCACAGGCGTAGGTACCCTAGGCACAGGCCCAAGTACCTTAGGCACAAGGCGTAGGTACCCTAGGCACAGGCGCAGGTACCCTACGCACACGCGCAGGTACCCTAGGCACTGGCGCAGGTACCCTAGGCACAGGCGCAGGTAACCTGGGCATGGGCACTGGTACCCTAGGTACAGTGCAGGTACCATAGGCACAGGCGGAGGTACCCTAGGCAAAGGTGCAGGTACCCTAGGCACAGGCGCAAGTACCCTACGGACAGGCGCATGTACCCTAGGCACATGCACAGGTAACCTGGGCACAGGCGCAAGTACCCTAGGCACAGGCGCAGGTACCCTATGCACAGGCACAGGTACCCTAGGCACAGGCGCAGGTACAATAGGCACAGGCGCAGGTACCATAGGCAGAGGCGCAGGTAACCTGGGGACAGGCGCAGGTACCCCAGGCACAGGCGCAGGTACCCTAAGCACAAGCGCAGGTACCATAGACACAGGCGCAAGTACCCTAGACACAGGCGCAGGTAACCTGGGCACAGGCGCACGTACCCTATGAACATGCGCAGGTACCCTAGGCACAGGTGCAGGTACCCTAGGCGCAGGCGGAGGTACCCTATGCACAGGCGCAGGTACTCTAGACACATGCGCAGGTACCCAAGGCATAGGCGCAGGTACCCTAGGCACAGTGGCAGGTACCCTAGGCACAGGCGCAGGCACCATAGGCATAGGCGGAGGTACCCTATCCACTGGCGTAGGTACCATAGGCATTGTCGCAGGTACCCTAGGCACAGGTGCAGGTGCCCTACGGATAGGCGCTGGTACCCGAAGCACAGGCGCGGGCACCCTAGGCACATGCGCAGGTACCCTATGCACAGGCGCAGGTACCCTAAGCATAGGCGGAGGTACCCTATCCACTGGCGTAGGTACCATAGGCATTGTCGCAGGTACCCTAGGCACAGGTGCAGGTGCCCTACGGATAGGCGCTGGTACCCGAAGCACAGGCGCGGGCACCCTAGGCACATGCGCAGGTACCCTATGCACAGGCGCAGGTACCCTAAGCACAGGCGCATGTACCCTAGGCACAGGCGCAAGTACCCTAAGCACAGGCGCAAGTACCCTAGGCATAAGCACAGGCACCCTAAGTACAAGCGCAGGTACCCTAGGCACAAGCGCAGGTACCCCAGGCAGAGGCGTAGGCACCCTAGGCACAGGCGCAGGTACCTTAGGGATAGGTGCAGGTACCCTAGGCACAAGAGTAGGTACCCTAGGCACAGGCGCAGGTACCCTAGGCACAGGCGCAGGTACCCTATGCACAGGCGCAGGTACCCTAAGCACAGGCGTAGGTACCCTATGCACCGGCGTAGGTACCCTAAGCACAGTTGTAGGTACCCTAAGCACAGGCGCAGGTACCGTAGGCATATGCGCCGGTACCCTAGGAACAGGCGCAGGTACCATAGGCACAGGCGCAGTTACCCTAAGCACAGGCGCAGGTACCCTAGGCAAAGGCACAGGTAACCTGGGTACAGGCGCACGTACCCCAGGCATAGGCGCATGTTTCCTAGGGACAGGCGCAGGTACCCTAGGCACAGGCACATGTACCATAAGCACAGGCGAAGGTACCCTAGGCACAGGCGCAGGTACCCTAAGCACAGACGCATGTATCCTAGGCACAAGTTCAGGTATCTTAAGCATAGGCACAGGTACCCTAGGCACAGGCGCATGTTCACTAGGCACAGGCGAAGGTACCCTAGGCACAGGCGGAGGTACCCTAGGCACAGGTGCAGGTACCCTAGGTACGGGCGCAGGTACCCTAGGGACAGGCGCAGGTACCCTAGGCACATGCACATGTACCCTAGGCACAGGCGCATGTACCCTAAGCATAGGCGCGGGTACCGTAGGGACAGGCGCAGGTACCATAGGCACACGCGCAGGTAACCTGGGGACAGGCGCAGGTACCCTAGGCACAGGCGCAGGTACCCTAGGCACAGGCGCAGGTACCCTAGGCACAGGCGCAGGTACCCTAGGGATTGGCGCGGGTACCCAAGGCTCAAGCGTAGGTACCATAGGCAAAGGCGCAGATACCATAGGCACAGGCGCAGGTACCCTAGGCGCAGGCGCAGGTACCCTAGGCACATGCGTAGGTACCCTAGGCACAGGCCCAGGCACCCTAGGCACACGCACAGGTACCCTAGGCACAGGCGCAGGTACCCTAGGCACAGGTGCAGGAACCCTAGGCATAGGCGCAGGCACCCTAGGCACAGTGCAGGTACCCTAGGCACAGGCGCAGGTACCCTAGGGAGAGGCGCAGGTATCCTAGGCACATGCGCAGGTAACCTAGGCACAGGCGCAGGTACCCTAGGCACAAGCGCATGTACCGTAGGAACAGGCGCAGGTAACCTGGGCAAAGGCGCAGGTACCCTAGGCATAGGCACAGGTACCCTATACACAGTCGCAGGCACCCTAGGCACATGCGCAGGTACCCTAGGCACAGGCGCAGGTACCCTAGGCACAGGCGCAGGTACCCTAGGCACAGGCGCAGGTACCCTAGGCACAAGCGCAGGTACCCTATGCACAGCCGCAGGTACCCTAGGCACACGCGTAGGTACCCTATGCACAAGCGTAGGTACCATAGGCACAATCGCAAGTACCCTAGGCACAGGTGCAGGTAACCTGGGCACAGGCGCACGTACCCTAGGAACAGGCGCAGGTACACTAGGCACAGGCGCAGGTACCCTAGGCGCAGGCGCAGGTACCCTAGGCACAGGCGCAGGTACTCTAGACACATGCGCAGGTACCGTAGGCATAGGCGCATGTACCCTAGGCACAGGCGCAGGTACCCTAGGCACAGGCACAGGTACCCTAGGCACAGGCGGAGGTACCCTGGGCACTGGCGCAGGTACCATAGGCACAGTCGCGGGTACCCTAGGCACAGGCGCAGGTACCCTAGGGACAGGCGCTGGTACCCTAAACACAGGCGCGGGAACCCTAGGCACAGGCGCAGGTACCCTAGGCACAAGCGCAGG
>SZWC01000576.1:331532-344369 GCA_023375785.1 Penium margaritaceum | reverse complement strand
GGTGGGGGGTGGCGGGTGGGGAGTGGGGGAGGGGGGCGGGCTTGGGGACGTGGCATGCCACCTCCACTCTGACTCTGACTCTGTGAGGACTCTACAAGGTCGACCATCGTAAGGCCATCTTGCAATCTCGCAACACGGAAACGTGATGGCGAGAGAGTCAAAACCGTCGCAATTCCGGTTCTGGGCTGGAACCGGAACCGGTCCAGTTCTACTCCCAGAATCACAAGTGCGAGCCGGTGTGCAGCCTTAGGGAGAGGGGTAGCATTGGTGGCTATTCAGTTGAAGTGAAGGCAAGGACATGCCATGCCGTGCCATGCTAGGGCATGCCATGCCAAACTATGCCATCCCACATTGTCCCAGGTGAAGGAATGCTGTGAAATTTCATGCCATGGCATGCCACGCCATACCATGCGCATCCATGTCACGTAGCGATGAGCCAAATCCATACCATGTCATGTTGTACCTCCGCTGCCTTGACGTACCATTCTATTCCCTCCCATACCATACCATACCTGGTATGGTATGGCATACCATACCATACCATGTCATGCCATGCCATGCCATGCCATGCCAAACCATACTATACCAAACCATACCATACCATACCATACCATACCATACCATACCATACCATACCATACCATACCATACCATACCATACCATACCATACCATACCATACCATACCATATCATACCATACCATACCATACCATACCATACCATACCATACCATACCATACCATACCATGCCATTCCCATGACATGGCATGACGTGGTATGGTAGTACAATACCATGCCATGGTAGTACAAGTGTACCATGACATGTCAGACTATTTCATGCCGTACGACGTCATCCCATGCCACGTCATGCTATGCAGAATGCTGACGTGCCGAACAACGAAATGTCAAATGGTCATGCAAAATCCATGCCCCCATGCAACGTCCATGCAATGCCAACGGAAACACAACGGAGCGCAGGACAATACCTCGCGAGTTCCGCTTGAGATGCGGCCACTACAACAACTGCTGCCGCTGCTGCTGCTGCTGCTGCTGCTGCTGCAGCTGCCGCCCTTCCAGTTGCCGCTGCGTCGAGCCTGCTTCGCCGCAGCGGGCGCAGCAGGGCTCTGGGAGACCGGCAGAGGGAAGCAGCAAGCGACGGCGGAATGCACGCGCCTGCAGAAGGCCTGCGGCAGCTGCAGCGGAAGCGGAAGAGGATGCGGCCCGGGAAGGGCGGTAGACGGGAAGGCGGTGTTGACAGCGAAAGTGGCGGCTGCCGCCCTGCCAGGCGAGGCGCCGGTCCTGCGCAAAGCGAGGCGGCTGCAGCAGCAGCTGCGGCTGCTGCTGGCGGCTGCTGCTGCGGCGAGTGCAGCCGACATTAAGGGCTCTGTCCAACCTGGAGCAGGAAGAAGCAGCCTAGTCACTGCCAAGTGGCCTTCGGTCGAATCTTCCTTTCAAGGCTGACCAGCCCTTCACCTGTTTTCTGACCTCCAGCCGGATGACCGACAGAAAGGTTCGAGCCCGAAAGGGCCGGGGTCAATTACTTCGTTAGCTGTGAGTGCAAAATTTTATTTTCTTAGGTGACTCGACTCGCAACTTATTAACAATACTGGTTCCTGACAAAACTTATTTGCAGTAAGTAGCCCCGGTCTCCGCGGGGTCGCTCCGACTTTTTTAACCGACCAATTTGAAATCGTTCTTCTGGCCTAAAACTTAGACAGAAGATCTTTCCTAGTCCGAACGTGTTATACCGGATAATTATATGTCTAAATCATGCGACAAAAACTTTTTGCAGACACCATACCTCAATCTAGGTCTATCTAACGAGACATTTTGCCTCATCAGAAAGAAACGAATCACGCATCAATTTCAGTGATAAATAAAAAAAATAATTAAATCAAAAAAAGAAAAATATTTTTCATTTCATTATAATTCTAGGGGAAGTTTCAATGATTTTTTAGCTTGAATTATAGTGTATAAATTATCAAATAAAAGCACTATAATTTTTTTCACACTTCTTCTACGAATGAAAAGTATTGGAAAAATCGTGAAATTAAAATTCACTTAAAATAATTTTTTTGCGCGTTCATTAAAGTCACGAAATAATGAAATGGTGAATTAATTAACAAAATTCTATCTTTTCATGTTTTAAAGAGTAATGTTTATCTTTTAACTTTGTTTTCAACATGGAAGCAATTCAAAGATTTTTTTCATGTTTATATATACATGAAAAGAAGGAAATAATGCAAAACATTATCTTAAGGATAGAATTCTTAAGCTGTTTCACAAAAATACCGTTTTTATGGTTATTGATTCCGGATGAATGATGAAAATTAAGTATTCTAGAAATATTTATCTGTATTCAATTCCTTTTCGAAAAACTTTTAACCCATGTTAAAACTTTTGTAAGGATGGTTTAATAATTTTAATATCCGCAAATATGTGGTGGAATTTTAAATTTACGTTGTTAAGACCAAATTTAATGTTCTTCATGAAAAAATGTAATATTCGAACATCATATTGTGAGAGGCTTTTGAAATTAATTAATTATAAGTTTTCATATCATTAATTAATTAAAAAACCTCTTCAAACAAGATGTTTTAGTATGAATCTTTCCATGAATGGCATAGTGCAGGGTCTTAAAAACTTGAAATAGAATTAAATTACATGTTTGTGGATATTAAAATTCTTAAACCATCCTCATAATAGTTTTCATCTGGGTTTAAATTTCCTCAAAGGAATAAAACATAAAAGAAAATTGATAAATGTTTTCAATTTCATCATTTATACAGAATTCATAACCATAGCACTGTTATTTTTATGAGACATAACAAACGTTATATCATTAATATAAATGTTTTCATTATTTCTTCCTTCTTATGTTTTTGTCAACATGAAAAAAATATTTGAAATTCCTCCATATTGAAAACAAATTTGAAACATAAATTTTACTTTTTACAACATAAACAAATAGAATTGTGTCCATTAATTTACGATTTCATAATTCTTAAATTTTATGAGGGCGCAATTTTTTATTTTTAAGTGGCATGTCATGTCATGTTCATTAAACTCATATTTATTATTACAACATAAACAAATAGAATTGTGTCCATTTAAATAATTATAATTGTCTATACAATGAACTCATTTCAAAAGCCTCTCAAAACACGATGTTCAAATATTGTACTTTTACCATGAATAGCATTGGATAGGGTCTTAAAATCTTTAAATTAAATCAAATTACATGTTTTTGGATATGAAACTTTTTCAACCATCCTTACATTAGTTTTCGACCGACTTGAAAATTTTCTCAAAGGAATTACATATATATCAAGATTTCTAAAATAATTCAATTTCATGATTTACCCCGAATTAATAACCAAAACATTGTGAATTTTATGAAAAATCACAAAAATTCTAGCCTCAAGACAAATTTTTGCATTATTTCATCCTCATGTTTTAATCAACATGAACAAGAGCTTTGATCTCCCTCCATGTTGAAAACAACGTTGGAACATAAATGTTACTTTTTACAACATAAACTAAAAGGATTTTGCCCATTCATTTACTATTTCATGATTAGTAACTTTTATGAAGGCGCAAAATTTTCATTTTAAGTTACATGTCATGTCATGTTTATTGCACTGATGTTTATTATTAGAAATGAATTGATAAAATTTCATTTTATTTTTGTTTTATTCTTTATACATTCTCGCGAAAGATACAAAATCATTGAAACTTCCCTTAGACTTAAAATGAAAAGAATATTTTTTTCATTCTTTTTAAATTTTATTGACCAGTTCATGTGATTCGTGGATCTTTTTTATGACGAAGCAAAATGTCTTATTACATAGACCTAGATTGAGTTAATTGTCTGTGCAGAAAGTTTCGATCGCATGATTTAGACATATAATTCTCCAGTGTAACATGTTTGGACTAGGAAAGATCTTCTGTCTAAGTTCGAGGCCAGAAGAACGATTTCAAATTGGTCGCTTAGAAAAATCAGAGCGACCCCGCGGAGACCGGGGCTACTTACTGCAAATAAGTAGCCCAACGCAGAGCTGACGGTTGGAGGCACACACGAGCGCCGGCCGATGGTGCACTCGTCCGTCCGCTTTCGACGCACTCCACTCGTGCGATAGCCGGCCGAGCGTCAGACTTACCTTGTCCGCGAGGAATGGACCACATGTTTTCTTCCCTTGCGAAAATGCTCATTCTACCCTGTCTTGTCACGTCTGACCCTCATTCACCCGCACTTTTGAAAATGAAACTATATTACCCCCCATCTCATAACAACAATCTCCATTTCCCCGACTTAGGAAAAATAAAACTCATCCACCCCTGAACTAGGAGATCACCTCCACACTTGAGAAGGATGGATTCCGTGGAACCCCTCTTGATCCAGCCTTACTTCTCAGTGCACCCTCTGCCCTTCTAGTGTCCAATCTTGTCTATGTTGATTTTTTTTTGCATCTCCTAGACCGACAACCGTTGATTCTTTGAAAGTCCTCTTGCATTCAACATACAAGATTGAAGACCTTGGTCTAGCCTAGGTCTTCTTGGACATGGATCTTGAGTGTGGTCGCTTACGACAGACACTTCGCGTTTACCGGGACCCATACTTCCATAGCGTGGGAGAGAATATTGCATCTCTACTCTCTAATGTTCTCGATGCCTCCATAAGCCAAAAATTGCTGAAGTCATTAGATCTGTCTATGCTGAGGAAGAAGGTACATGTTGCAAACTTCCTATGTGTCATTAGCTCACTGATGTACCTTGTTACCACCACTCATGGACATCCGGCTTTTGGTGTTAACTTTCTCTTCCAATTTTCCCAGTTTCCAAGAGAGCGTCATCTTGCTACGAAAATGTGTACAATGTGATATGCACGCCACACTGCTTATACATGGGTGCACTTCAGATCGCAGGCATCAGTCATTGTCGATAGTTTCACAGACAATGAGTATGTGCAAGATACAGATGCACAAACAAGGAAAGGCTTTATTTTTTTGATTGGGGGAACATTTGTCTTTGGGAAAGTGGCAAGCAGGGATGTGTTACATGAAGCTCGACTGAAATCGGCTACATAACACTCAAAACAGGTGCATGTGGAGTTGTCTTGCTATGTCACCTACTGCAACAACTGCGCGTATCCATCCACTAGCTACAAGGGATGGGCAAAACGAGGAAGGGGGGATGTTATGGCAAAGAACCTGGCAGATGGACATTGAGTGGAAGCTTCCGTTTGAAGAAATGTGGGGTTGTGTTTAGCAATCCATCCTTTATCTCAAATTTTCATTTCAACACACCTTAAGCACACTTCGGAATGATTTTTTTACTCCGCATGGACACATGTTGGACCCTGCGGTAATGGGACCCAGTAGGTTGCCTTTCAATGCAAGGGGATTTTGGATCCCACATGCAAACCCCCGTAATCTACCAGCCAAAGAACCATAAACCCTCAAGAAGGGGTTTCTTATCGTTTGGTGAAAGCTAGTGACATCTGCAGGTTGACGCCGCATGGAATGCAAAATCGACATGATGAAAAAATCAAGAAGATAAAGAAGTATTTTGTTATTTCTACATCCATAAAGCCACATTCTCTCAAAGGATGATGGGGCTTATTGTTATTAGGTTGGGGCGAATGGGATTTACTATTCCGTTGCAGGGGAAAATGGAGATTTTTGTTCCATAATTCGGATAAATCAGGCTTATTCTCCAAAACGAAGTATATGTACTATTCTCGGCCTTTCTTCCCCTCCTTCCTATGTAGAAATGGACAACCATTAACCACCTCCTCCTCTCCACTCCCTATCCTTGACCTCACAATTGTGAGTCAAGACACTCAACCAGATCTATATCTGCCACATTTCTAGTCCACAACCTTCTTACGACTAATCTAAGGAGTGGTAGGCACTTGTTGTCGATGTTCTTTGTTAGTATCTCTCAGTTCTTTCCATCATGTGTCATAGGGTATAATCACACATGAACACCAAACCGGACCTCTTCTCCCCTTCTGTCGGTTCACAGTCCATAGTTACCATCAGCTCATAGTCTATGTTACTAGCATTCACGTCAGCATGCATTTTTCTTACCTTTTGCATGGAGGGTTCGAGCTCAGCATTCCTCAACCTTAGACTTTGTGGTACTTGCTGACGGTCATCCTTTCTTGGACTCCTCCACATTACGGTCCATACAGGAAGATCCCATCTGCACGCCTACACCACAATGCACCTTCATTAATGCAACCTTGTCCAGGTCCCTCCCCTCCATTGTTAAGGGTCGATCCGGTTTCCTTTCCGCAATACGGATGGCGGTAGGATAATCCAGGAAAGCAATGCTACCTATCCTCCAAAAAGAGGTAAGCCTTCTCTTCTTCTACGTTTATGTTCATGATTGTGCTCACATTTTGTGTCTCATTGTATATCAGGCAAGAAGTGCCACCTTGACCATCAGAGTGCGTGAGTTCAGGAGGCGATGTGGCCTCCCCCAATAGGCTCAAAAGGAAAGCCCAAATCCATGCCTTAGTCTCACAATTCACTACCTTTCCTCTCATTTACACTCCTTACTACCATGCGATCCCTCCACCACCTCCACCCTCCATTCTTCATCCTTGCACATGCACACTACTACTCAACCCAACGTATGACACACCTCATGTGTGCTCTCCTCCAGCTATCATGCTCTCCACATCGCCTTCTTCTCCTCTACTGATTGCTCGATCTCCCCTTCGTATCTATGGAAACACTTCGTAATCATTCTCAAATCTCCAACCCTACATTCCCCTTGTGTCAAACATGTTACTATGCATGTTCTATTCTCCTCTTCTCATCATCCTACTTGTTCACTTTGGGCGACCCAGCGCTCCAGCAGCCCTGTATTGTACTTCCTTCTTTACATGCGCGATACTACAGGACACCCTCTTTAAAAATCCTTCCCGCACCCTCCTTCCTTGTTCATAAGGGGTCCATTATGTCCAAAGGGAGGTCTCTTCTTACTTATCCCTCTCTCCTCATACATCGCCCCTTCCCTTCTAATCTATCTGGAACAAGGTATGCCAATGCCTTTGAGCACGATACCTTTTCCACTGTCGCTTGTGGGAGGCCATGTCAGCGGTAGTTCGCCAACCTTGCCAGGTTAGCAGCGGAGGTTTTATTTGTGTGTTAAAGTCCCACACTAGCTGGAATGGTGCCTACACCAGCTCTCTTCAGGGTATGACGGGATGTTGCCAAAGATGTAACTGGAACATGATTCGGTATGGTATGTGCAAGGTGTAGATGGGATTTCTTCCCTCCGTGGGGTTGCCAAAGAAATCCATATCCTACCATGAAATTCAGCCTCTGTATCATCCGTTGAAGTTTTTCATTCACATGTAGAAAGTTTACGAAGAATGAATGTAACTGAAAGATAGAAAGCTTGGCCCACTAAGCTAAAACCTTGGTGATTGATGGTTTTCAACATTAAATCCTTAATTTCTATTACCCACATGCAAGAGACTTGTCCAAGATACTTTGCATCAGTTTGGTGCTATAATTCATTAGCAAACATGTCCAAATATTGAATCATGACATGAGATGTATGAATGAGGTAATCCCAAGATTGTAGGCACATGAAAAGTGTAACACATGTGAAATTGCACTGCCATTTGTTACAAAAAGAAACCAAGCAAGAACTCAGAAGTTTGTAAAAATAACAAAGAACACAAGGCACATCATTAAAAATATACAAAATCACTAAAAAACAATAAAAATATTGTTGCAATATTTATGATGTCTGCATCAACTCCCAGAAATATTCAAACTTGTCCAAATGTTTGAAAGGACAATGTTGGTTTTGGGGGAAGTGGTCCTAGAGTGCCCACAAGTGCGAGTAAAAAAATGAAATCCCGTTCACAATGGCTTGCAAATGCAATGAAATAAAATGAAATTTTATTTTTTCATGGAAGTGTTTAATTCAAAGTTGCAAACTCCCCCATAACAGGTGCGACATCCTTGTGTATTAGATATTGACGGACGATGTGGGAAAAGTCAAATTTTATTACATAATTGACTTCTTGGTGATTTTAGTAGGATTCTAAACTTGTGTAGCCTGTGTCCTAACCCTAATAGATGATATATGTGGCACATCATGTACATGGAAATCCTTGTCTGAGTATCATCAATGCTTACATTGCTGACGTTAAAGAGGAGGTGGACTACCATGTTGTTAGGCAGGCAAATTTTTGCGACAACATGTCTTTAAATTTCCTTGATGTTGAATGGTTGAGCCACTTTTTATTTAGCTGTACATACTGCCACCCGTGGAGTGAGATGTCTACATTCTTAAGTAATAGTTTGGTGTTGAGCAAATTGGTAGTCCGATCTCTTTTGTGAGGCTACCATAATGTTTGTCTAGTCTTTATACTTGTTCAAACATTTGATTTTGTTAATATTACATTAATATTATTTTTAACTTGACCTCACTCATGTAGCCAACCATGAGGTCCCACCCGGAAAACTGCTATTATGATCACTAGTCATGGTGCATGCGTAGTCGTACGATGTGGCTCAAGAACAACCATGCTATCCCTTGTGTGATATCCAAGGTGGTTGCTGGTTCATTCACAAGAAAATTGGCCATAAAAGAGGATTCAATCCAACCTCTTTGGAATGAAGTGCAAGCTAGCTGTCAAAACCATCCAGCTACTCCACAAAAGTTTGGTCAGACTTGAAGGTAGTTGGAGTGTTCCTCCAGGGTTCCATTGTTCAAAAGCAATGTAGCTTTTCTACTTGGTGAGCCAATCGAGAACTTTTATTTTTCATGTCCATTGAGTTGTGGGTTTTTAGCCACACGTAGATAGCTTTTCCTCTTACGTGTCTTGTTTGAATACTAGGGCGTTGGTCTTGGCAGCCAAGTCACGTTCTTTGTTGTCTTGTGCATGATGCAACTGATTTGAAGGGTGGACCAATTTTTCATTATGCATACAATAGGTTGTTCTCCACTATTTTTCTTCACAAAAGAGATTGACTCTAAAAGAAACTGATTGGATACATACGCAACTATGATACATTGAATCCTTACATTGGTCCTTTTTAGGTCCGAAGCCGAGGTGAGAGTCGCCCTTGTTTTTTTTCTTCTTTTTTTTTTACATTGTGTTTTTTTTCCTCATGGGGAGTTTTTATATGAGGAGCTAACACACGGGGAATTGGTATACTGGGACTTTTATATAAGGTGCATGTGGATTTTTTATGGGAACAAAGGGCAATAAGGGGCATGCACTCGAGCCTAGTCCCATGTGAATTGGTGCTCTTAGTTTAAGAATACTAGAAACACTTGGAATTCATGAGAATCTGTCAATGTTGGATGATTAAAGACTGTCACATGGTCGAGATGTACTCCTGATGCATGCGGGTTGCCTCTTAGACCAATTTTGCGTAAAGGAAGTAATTATGAGCCCAAAGGAGATGCTGAAGCTTGGATACCTCCGAGGGGCGATATAGTCAAAAACAAAAAAGAGGTTCACGTGATCCAGGTGTCCTCCGATCGTGATGGTGTCAAGTGCCCACAATTGCGTCCCACCACCAGACCAAGGGCGACTGTAGATGCACATGGCGTGTCGCCAATAGCCAGCTACGAGCTCCAAGGGACCTTGATGGAGGGAGTGGAACTCACGCAGCCAAGTCATCCTTGTCACATGAATCATTGCAGCAAGAAATGTGAGAGCAAACTCCCAGCCCCGACGCGGGTCCTCTCCGGGAGCTTTCCCTGCCATACCTAGGAACAGATGAAAGTCGACTAAAATATCTAATACCATTGCATAGATCAGACCGCACATCGTTGTTTCTACTATCTTGACCTGTCAAGCATCGACGGTCTGGTACTGACTGTGGATGTAAGGCCAGACACCCTCCAAGTCAACCCACACCTGAAATATGACCACCCAAATGTCGAAGCTTGTGTCGCTGTCATGGTGGGATGGAGGAGTCTGAAATTGCTTTGGTTGCCACTCTGGCGGAATGGCGACTTTAGGCTTTGGTGAAGGTGGGCACGGTAGAGGGAGATCACCACTGAGAGGGAAACCTCCAAATCAAATCCTACTAACCACCATTCGTGGTTCTGGTGGCCTGGTGGTACCGGTGTGGCAGGTTTTGATCCTTGACATAGCTCACGCATCTGCTCCTAAAGTACGCGAATCTCAGCCTTAGGGAAGGAGTAATCAATATCCTCCTTATCACAGGTGAAAACCCGCCAAGGAGGATGTTGGGCTGATGGTACTACTCAAACGACTCTTCCGGACGGCTACTACGTAACCCCAAAATTCTCCCATGCGAAGCTGCTACTAATGGCACACCTCATCATGAGTAACGAAGGTCATCCATGGCAGTTGCATACAATTGTAGACTCATAACTCGTGATACCAGAGTCGTCAGAATAAGAAACCGGCAACGTTTCTCACGGAGATAGAACATTGAATTTTTTTATGTTTTGACCCACAAATTTGATTGAGGCAATGCTAACTGTAGCAGCCTCTCTGCTAAGATGAGCGAGGGATTGCTGACATCACCTCTCAATGCTGATGTCCTCGCCTTTTCCTCTCTCTTTTTCCCTCGCGGATTTTGCACAAGGTTTTGGGAGAGGGGGTGACCTCGTCAACCCCTCTCTCAGTTGCCATGGCAGCTATGCCGCTGGCCCGTGCGATTGTTGTTGTTATGTAATAGTGAAGCTGTGCAACTGTGAAGCTATGATGTGTGGCAGTCATATCCCAAGTGGCTGCCACGTACAATAGATGTGTTGCGGCTGATGCTGCTGCACTACGTAGCCACACGCCTCCTCAGTCACACAGCTTTGCAGCCTATGTTGATATATTACTCTATTGCCGCTGCTTTTCTGCAGCTGCACCATTGTCACTGATGATCTGCTACTGCTGGGATATTACCGTCGTTGTTTCTGCTGTTACTACGATGGTAGTACTACATGATGGAGTAGCTACTACTGTAGCTACTACTATTGTTGATGGAGTTGCATTACTACCGATGCTACTGCCATTATTGTTGTGCTTCTACTACCACTACTACTACTCTCATTGTGATGCTACCGTACTGTTAATATCCACTTTTATTGTGGTTGTGACTCCATTTCAGCTCAAGCTACGGTTATCCTATTACTGCTCCATGCGGATGCTATTACTGTCATAATATTACTATTTTTGTCATTTGATCAATGGAAACGGCCCACTCTACTACTGCCACTGTCCGCTTGAGGCAGCTGCAAGGTGATACAACTGCTGCTAATGTCACGGCGGCATATTGATGTCACTGTCGGCTACGGCATGTCTCAAGAACGTGAGTGTGGGTGTGACTCTCACTTCTGTTGCCGGAGCTGCATCTTTTCTGTGTACCTCTGCAAGAAGAATCTTACAAATCTTATACAATGAGGAGGTGCTAGGAAGCTTCCTAGCCTTGCTAACATGAATGTGGAAACACCGTGTAGTCAGCTCATAAAATAGCATGCTAAGGAAGTACGAGAAAAAACAAGGGTTCGGCTAGGAAGATGCATAGTATCATAAGCTTCAATACCCCAATGTTTTTTAAATTCGACGTCCTGGTTTTTGGTAATTACATGTTCCATAAATGCGACCGGATTTTCAGGATTGGAAATATCCATGTGTTCCTAATTCATCAAACTCGGGGAGACACTGATCCTTAAATTCGACGAAAGCTCAGGTTCATCTCCTACGTGTTCCTAAAATTTGACGATGTACCTAGACATGCTGTCGGGAGGGCGATCGCTTTCGAGCGACGAAGCGCGCACATGGTATCGTTGGACCTGCCACTGTTCTGACACCGCAACAAGTAGGTGCCACGTGGAAAGCATTGAAAAATACCACAAAATACTGCCTATCTATCGGCGCCAAGATTCGAAAAAAGCCTGAAAGTGATTGTCGCGAACAACCTCATTGCACGAGAACGCCAGGCGATGAGGTTGATCACGACGTCGCCCCAAAAATAAACAGAGATATATATCACAATGTCACAACTTCAAAACAAATTTCACCTATGGTCCCTTAGATTCGACGTTTTCTAAACATAATTAATTATGTGTTCCTTTAAATTCGTTGAACTAAATAACGGTTCAAATCTAATCAACCAAAAAAACATTAATATCGAATTTAATGAACACCGGGGTAGCTTTAGCATGAAGAGAGAGGTGAAAACTGAAAGGCTCACAACATGAATACCTGCGCAGGGTGGGTGATGCACGCAACAGTGTTAATTTATCCAAAACCTGGCAAAAACCACAAATTTACCTGTAACTTTGCACACTAACATCCAAATGCAAAACCGTGTGAACCTAAGTATGCAGAGACTGGAGCCAGACTACACATGCATGGATATGGCAACGACTGTTGGATGTACAATGCAAAACATACGAATTGTTCCCAAAGGCAAGTCCACCAAAAAAATCATAGAGACTCTTAAACAAATATGTAAAAGGTCCACGCATGCATCTGGGGTCGTTGTGGCATCTGTCAGGCAGCTGCTGATGCATAGGCCAGAACTGTGCTCCGGCGCTAACTTTTTCCATGACAAGGATCTGCACGAGCATGGGCTCGGCCAAGTGGTCACAGTCAGCTATACAACCAGACGGGGACGGCTCACATCATAATAGTGTGGCGAGCTCCTCTCTCTTATGCAGCTTCCACTGGCAAAATAGTGCAGCTTCCACGGGCAAAATAGTTAGGCGAGCCATAGCTTCTTACTTTGAAGTTGCTCCTCTCTCTCTCTCTCTCTCTCTCTCTCTCTCTCTCTCTCTCCCTCTCTCTCTTTCTCTCTCTCTCTCTCTCTCTCTCTCTCTCTCCC
>SZWC01000576.1:268692-291617 GCA_023375785.1 Penium margaritaceum | reverse complement strand
AGTCTCGCCGTCAGTCATCTGCACGCCGATGTACACAAGCCGGGAGGACACAACAGAGTACAATGAGAGATGCACGAAAACCAACACTCCCCCATGACTCACAGGCGTAGTGCACATGTGCGGGCAGAGACACAGTCAACGACCAAACTCCCCCAGGCCAAGCAGAAACGCAAGTAGGGACAGAGAGAGTCACTCACGGACGCATTCCGACTGAACTCACAACCTTCTTGAACGAGTCGCGCTTCAGTGCCTTGGTCAAGAAGTCAGCCAACTGTCGTGCTGTCTCAACCCACACAATGTTGATGTTGCCCTCATGCAAGAACAAATGCACATAGTGATACTCAACGTTGATGTGTTTTGTGCGTGTGTGATGCACGCCGTCACTTTCGGCGATGGCCATGGCACTCTCATCGTCACAATGCAACGTGATGGATGCGACAGACCGACGCAACTCGGACAACAGACGACGCAACCACACACTCTCACATGCGCCTGAGCCAAGAGCAACGTACTCAGCCTCAGCAGTGTTGCGTGCAATGCACCCCTGCTTGCCACTGCGCCAGGACACAGCTGTGCCGCCAATCAGAAAGATCCAACCTGTGCGACTCTTACCGTCCGGATCACCGGCCCAATCACTGTCGGTGTAGCCTACCACGACAAAAGACGGCTGACGGCGGAACATGAGACCGCGCGAAGGAGTCAAGAAGACATAGCGTAGTACTCGGATCGCGGCCTCGTAGTGGAGGTGACGCAACTCCTGAGAAAACTGGACCAAGAGTTTGACGGTGAACGCGATGTCTGGGCACGTCGTCGCCACCAGGAACATCATTTACCCGATGACTCGCACATACGTGGTCACATCAACTGGCTTCCCACAACAGCACGGTTAGGACTCTTCAGCTTCACCTGACCATCGGATGACATGGGTGAGGATGCGCTCGGCACGAGTGGCAGGTTCTCCGCAAAGCGGATGGACAGCGTCTGCACATAGGCGGCCTGGTGGATGTGCAGGACGCCCTGGGAGTGATCATGCTCGAGCTCCATGCCCAGGAAGACTGTGGCAGATCCGAGATCCTTCATCTGGTAGGCAGCGTACAGCAAGTCCTTGACACGCTGGATGGCAGCCGTGTCTGGCGACGCAATGAGGAGATCGTCGACGTGAACCAGAACAGCTGTGATAGTCTGGCCTCGCAAAATAACAAATAGTGTGAGGTCAGCGGTGCTGCGCTGGAGCCCACCACGAAGGAGCGAACTGTTGATTTCTTGGTTCCAGCACCGAGGCGACTGCTTCAGACCATAGAGGGCCTTACGCAGTCGCCAGACTCTCTGAGTGCCATCGTCAAAGCCTGAGGGCTGCACCATGTAGAGCTACTCATCCTCTAGGGAACCATGGAGAAGAGCGTTGCTCACATCCATCTGATGCAGCTCCCACCCATGCTGGGCGACCAAGCTAAAGAGCCCCCGGCTAGTAGGAAACCGGCCAACTGGGGCAAAGATCTGGTCGTAGTCGACCCCCGGAAACTCAACAAATCCCTTGGCTATAAGGCAGGCCTTGTACTTGTCCAAGGACCCGTCGGGCTTCCACTTGCGCCGAAAGACCCACTTGGCACCGATGGCTTTCCGACCTGGAGGAAGGTCGACAACGTCGTACACATGGTGCTGTCGGATAGCAGCGAGCTCATCGGCGCAAGGAGCATCCCAGTATTTGGCCGCAGGAGAGGCTCGTGCCTCGTGCAGGGTGGCTGGCTCCTCCGGGCGTGCTGTGGAGCGTACTAAGAAAGCGTGTGCATCTCAAGCCCCATGTGGAATGCGCGCGAGTGCAGCCACGACAGCGTGCCGATGCTCGTGATGAAGCATGACGTAGTCCCGTGCGGAGCCTAGGTGAAGGTCTGCAATGATGGCTGAGGTGGTCAAGCCAAGGGCCTTGGTCCGAGGGTCCCCACTCACGACCTTGGGAGTGGAGGAGACACGCGTGGCCACAGGGGGTCGAGGCGCCACGGAGCGCAATGCGACGGCCTACGCGCTCACCGACGTTCTGGGTCGGAGGCTGCCGCTTGGGCCACGTGTTTGGCATGGCAGGGCAGGCGATGGCACTGAGTCCGACGAGCCAATGGAGGCGGACGGGGTTCCTGGCCCGAAGGGGCCAGCGGATGCAACCGGGGCTGCTAGCCCGGAGGAGCCAGCGGGCGCGACTGGAGCTGCTGGCCCGGAGGGGCCAGTGGACGCACCTCGGGCTGCCGATCCGGAGGGACCGGCAGACGCAACTGGGGCTACCGGTCCGGAGGGACCGGCGGACGCGACTGGGGCTGCCGGCCTGGAGGGACCAGCGGACGCGGCTGGGGCTGCCAGCCCGGAGGGACCAGCGGACGCGACTGGGGCTGCTGGCCCAGAGGGACCAGCGGGCGCGATTGGAGCTGCTGGTCCGGAGGGGCCAGTGGACGCACCTGGGGCTGCCGGTCCGGAGGGACCAGCGGATGCAACAGGGGCTGTCGGTCCGAAGGGACCAGCAGACGCGACTGGGGCTGCCGGCCCAGAGGGACCAGCGGACACGACTTGGGCTTCAGGCCCGGAGGGACCAGCAGACACGACTGGGGCTGCCGGCTCAGAGGGACCAGTGGACATGACTGGGGCTGTCGGCCCGGAGGGACCATCGGACGCGACTGGGGCTGCCACCTCGGAGGGACCAGCAGACGCGACTAGGGGTATCGGCTCAGAGGTACTTATGGATGTGTCACCCGGAAGCGACAGAACGGAGGATGGACTCACCACTCCCCCATGTGACGGGATAGACATGGACAAGCCGGAGCGAATGAGGTCGCGAGGAAACAGGTCCTCGAAGAAGAGGGCATCCCGGGACTCGACGATGCAGTGCCGGGAGGGATCCCAAAATCATCAGGCCTTCGACTGATGAGAGACACCGAGGAAGGTGCAGGGACGTCCGCGCGGGGCGAGCTTGCCGCCCTGTTGCGAGGTCGTCAGCCGCACAATGGCCACGCAGATCCAGACACGAGCCGGGCCGAAGTCAGCTCGCTGACCGCGAGCTGACCAATGCTAGTATGGCGTGGACTGGTGGGGAAGGGGACCGTGGGGAATCTGGTTCCAGACCCAGGTCATGTAGGCCATGGCTTCAAAGTAAAATTCCATGGGAGAGACTGAACTCGACCCGCATGGTGCGGACGGTGTCGGCCATGGTACAGTTCCATCGTTCGGAGACACCGCTCTGGGCGAGCGTGTAGGACGCGGATGTCTCACGGTGGATCCCGCGGGATGCGAGAAAGGTCGTGGCCTCACCCATGTACTCACCACCGTGATCGGAGCGAAAGCGGCGAAGAGAGCGGCCACACTCGCGCTCGGCAAGGACAAGCCAGGTCTGGATGGCTCGGGCAACATCGCTCTTCTGCCGAAGGCAGAAGACCCAGCGGTAGCGAGAGTAGTCGTCAGTGAGGGTGAGAACATAGCGGCCGTGCTCGCCGATGGACTCGGTGGGGAGAGGTCCCATGACGTCGGAATGGACAGAGTCGAGGGGGGCGGACGCACGGGAGGAAGACAAATGGAATGTGGACCGGTGCATCTTCCCCTAAGCGCAATCATTAAACTCAGTGGGGCACGTGAGGGAGAAAGTCTCCGGGTCAAGGCCCTTAGCCGGCTGGGTGTGGAGCATGCTGTCTACGGCGGCAGATTGGGCGTGGCAGAGGCGGCGGTGCAAGAGGCGAGTGTGTTGGGGAGAAAGCATACTAGTGACAAACACATGGCCTCTGGCGGCCGACGGGGATGAGACGAAAGGAGAGGAGAAGAGGTGAGGTACATGCCAAAGGTTGCCAAGGGTGGTGGCGTGAAGTACGACAAAATCAGACGGACACAATGACACAATGCCAACACCATGCGAGTGCACAACGTCCATGCTCATGCGGTCAAGGGCAGTGATGGACAGGAGGCTGAGCTCAAGACCAGGGACGAAGAGGACATTGGTCAGAAAGACGTCACCAGAAGGACCACAGAAATGAACGACGCCAACACCACGGACAGGCAACTCTTGTCCAGAGCCTATCCAGACACCGGAGACATCGCCTACGGGACCGAGCAAACTAAAGGCCTCACAAGAGGCCGTCATGTGATGGGTGGCCCCAGAGTTGATGATCTCGGTCTCGGCAAGGTCCTGGACCGGGGTCGCCAGATCGCTAACAATCACATGGCAGCAAACAAGGGACGCGGACGCGGTGGAAGGAGGCGCGAACCGAGACTGCCAATTGTCAAGCCATGCAACGTCGTCATGGGAAGGGGTAGCGGAGGCCATCGAGGACGACAAGACAGACGAGAAAATGGGACACGACCGTAGCTTAGTCTCAGTCATGCAGGGCTAGGCAGGAGTGCAGGAAGTGATGCAACTTGCACTTCCCGGGGGAGGAGGATGAGGCAGGCCAAGCTGGAGCACGATGAACTACTCCAACTGACGCTCACGGGAGGACGGCCCAGGAGTGTAGACGGAGTGTAGGGTGACGGCACAAGAGTCCGGGTAGAAGGATGACTGTGCCGGCGCCGACTACTGCAGCGCTGGTGTCAGTTGGACTTGCGAAGCAACCGGAGTCGTGGAGCTACTGGATGAGGCCGAAGTGTTAGTGTCGGTGACAGCTACGGCGGCAGAGGCGAGATGGCGCTCCCGCTGGCAACGCATGGTGGCGATGACGCGCGCCTCATCCGTCGGTAGAGGGCACGTATACCACTCGTGCCCGAGCTGGCCACAATTGTGGAAGACTGAGCCTTCACCACTAGACCCGGTCGACGGCCGCTGCTGCTGTTGCTGCTGACCCCTGCCTTTCTTATTCCGATGCTTCTTCTTTCCCGACGACGATGAGGTAGCTTCGACGGGAGAGGCGACGGGCATGGAGGCGACGGCAGGGGAGGCGAGAGCCTCTGTGCGCTGGAGGCGGGACTCCAGACGAGCTTCCTCAATCCGGAGGAAGAGCTCGTATGCCCAAGGCATGAGGGTGCCCTAGGCCACCATGGTGGAGAGGACGTCGTGAGAGTAGTGGACGAAGACATCCACGTACGCGTCAGTGGCACCGCGCTTGATGGTGAGGAGCACGGCCAGAGGGGGTGGGGCAGAGATCCCGAGGCGACGAAGGATGTCCTCCGCCCGCTGCCAGTAGGAGGTGACCGTCTCGTTCTGCCCCATGTGCAGGGAGTTGGACTCCCGCAGCAGGCAGCTGGTTTCAGCCTCGCCGGATAGGCAATGGGGACAAGTGAGGACGTGCCACGCAGCTGCAGGGTCTGGGGTGGCGCCAGCGGTGAAGTCGCCTAAGAAGGGCTCGAGGGCGAGGCGGGAAGCCGGAGGGGCGACAGGGACTAGAGCACGGACGGCACGACCAGCGTCATATAACTGGTCAGCCAGTGTGGCGTCATACAGCAGGGTGTAGTATGCCCACAGGCCTTCACCCTGCACCCAGATCCGGAAACTGAGCTCCCAGCTCCGGAACTGCTCGCCGGCCTGAAGCGGTGGCGGCGGCGTCTCAAATTCCTTTTGCCCCAGCTGGGCTCGCGTGCCCTGGAGGGATGAAGGATGGCGGCGCAATGGTAGCAGTATGAGAGACCAATGGTTGTAGTGCCGCAAGCTACTACGTCAGGGCGGCAAGCTGTTGCTGAAGAGCAGCGAGGGGGTCAAGGTTGTCTCCAACGATGCCAGAGGGCTCCTGTCGCTGCTACTGCTGCTACTGCTGCTGCTTCTGCTGCTGATGTTGCTACTACTGCAGTTGCTGCTGCTTCTGCTACTGCTATTGCTGCTCCTACTGCTGTTGTGTTCTTGCTGCTCCTGTTTCTCCTACTGCTGCTACTACTGTTGGTGTTGCTACTGCTACTGGTGCTGCTGCTGCTACTTCTGCTGCTACTGCTGCTGCTGCTTCTACTGCTGCTGCTACTGTTGCTATTGATGTTGTTGTTGCTGTTGTTGCAGTTGTTGTTGTTGCTGCTGCTGCTACTGTTGCTGCTGCTGCTGTAGCCGCTACAAGAAAGGGGGGTGGGGGTCCCCCCAAAAGAGGAGGGTCCCTCCCCAGTGAGGCTACCAGCCATGGATTGATGCCCTTTGGTTTTTTTTTATTTCTGATGTCAACAGTGACATCAGCTGAGGGCGATGGACGTCCTGTCCACCCTTAGGTTTTCTTCCCCTTCCCTTGCCCGCTTTTTTTTTAGTTGATGACATCAGTAGTGACGTCACCAGTGAAGTCAGCAGCGGGATGCTCACGTCAGCAGTGGCGGTTGTTGGGGCCGTTGCTCCATCTGCTGTTGCTGCTATTGATGCTGCTATAGCTACTGTTGCTGTTGCTGCTCCTGCTGCTACACCTGTTGCTGGTGCTTCTGCTGCTGTTGCTGTTGGTGCTACTGCTACTGTTGTAGTTGCTGTTGCTGCTGCTGTTGCAATTGCTGTTGCTACTGTTGCTACGGATGTTTCTACTGTTGCTACTACGGCTGCTGCTACTGCTGTTGTTGCTAAGGCTACAGTTTCAGTAGCAACTACTACTGCTGCAGGCTGCTGCGGCTACTGTGGTTGCTGCAGCAGCTAAGGCAGTTACTGTAGCCGCGGCAGCGAATTTGGTGGGGTGGGGGATTTTATTTCTCTTTTTTTTCTTCTTTCGTCTGTCACAGCGTGGAGCTGCCCGCTGTTTGCTACGAGCAGCAGGCTGCTACTTGTTGGTAGCGAGCCACTGCTTGCTAGCAGCAGCGGGCTGCTACTCGTTACTTACTCACTGTGGGTTGCGAACAGCAGCAGCCGCTGCTGGCTTCTGCCGGCAGCTGCTTGTTGTTGCTGCTACTGTAGGCGGCTGCTCCTACGGCTCACTGCTGCGGCTGCTGCAGCCTGTTGCTGGTGCTGCACTCTACTGCAGCTGCTGCTTGCTGCCGTTGCTGCTCGCTGCTGTTGCGGGCTGCTGCTGCGGGCTGCTGTTGCTGCGAGCTGCTGTTGCGGGCTGCTATTGCTGTGTGCTGCTGCAAGCTGCTACTTCTGCCTGTTGCTGCTGCTGCACACAGTTGCTGCTGGCTGCTGCTCCCACTGCTCGTTGCCGTTGCCTGCGACTGCCGCTACTGCAGACTGCTGCTGCTGCGTGCTGGTACCAGTCACTACACCTGGATGACGTTGCAGCGTGCGTCGTCACCCGCAGGTGTCGGACGCGGCCTGCCGCTCACCTCCTCGCGTCACGCGTGGGGGTCAGCGCTGCCGAAATAATTTGGCAGCATTTCCCCTGGGCCAGTGGCCGTGGGAAAAAATCTGATGCCGCCACCAGGCGGGTCAATGCTGCCGAAAAAAATCCGGCAGCATTTCCCCTGCACTGGCGCGTATGGGGGTCCGCCAGCGTTGTCTGGCACCTGTATGCCAGTCTTATGCTGCTGCTGCGCTCTGGCTCTGATACCAAGCTAGAAAACCTAGGCATCAGGTTGGGGCAGTGGCGTTGTTGATGCAGCGTGCGGGCTTCCACGCTCATTGCTTAAGTCTGCTGCCCCCTCAGTCTGTTGCTCTAGAGATTAAGTCTGGAAGCTCTGGGTTTGTTACTCAAAAACGCGCGCGCTAGTGTTAGCGCCATAAAGCAGTTGAAAACTGAAAGTGACTGATTAGGAATGAAGAATGAGCAACAATGGGAGACCCCTCCAAGTTCTAGCTCCCTACCACTAGTGTAGAATTTGTTTCTCAGCTAACCAGCCAATCAGAAAATAGTCCTAGACCTATTTTCTGGCAGGCAGGGTTTTCTCGGTGAGCCCTGCCAGACGCTCGACAGCCCAAAACCCGGGCGTCGTCCGTTTTGCCTGAAAACTAGACCATGCCATAATACCGACGCTGCCAATGTAGTCGTGCGGTCAGAATCAGCTAGAAAAATAGCAGCAAGAATTTATGGCTGCCCGAACCCAGGTAGTGCCTACGACACTCAGCGATGCCAAACAGGGCCATACAGCAGGAGACATGGACCCTAGGCACCGCATGATGCCGCAGATGCAATGCCACAACCAGACACAACGCTAGGTGCATGCAGACAGCATCTACAGTGGCAGTGACCACCGGCGGCCCGACCGCCGAGGAGGCGTGCCGATGGAGCTGAGCGCATCGCCAGAGGGAGGAGGCTCCAGCGAAGGGTGAGTGGGCCTCAGCGTGTGTTGGCTCCACCGAGCGACACTCCAGCAGTGTCAAGTCTCGCCGTTAGTCATCTGCACGCCGATGTACACAAGCCGGGAGGACACAACAGAGTGCAATGAGAGATGCACGAAAAACAAGGGGAAAGTCCACGGTTTGCCCGTGTGCGCAATGCAGCCCCGCGCAGTCCACACAACGTGGGCTATGGCGGGCGGGTGCCGTGGCAGGCAAGACGGGGCCTAGCGTTTGGCGGAGACGAAGAAGTTGGCGGTTGGCGATGGTGGACCCTCCCACGGCCAGGACTGCACGTTCAAGAGTGAACACGCTGTACTCCCTCACTACACTGCTCTAATACCAGTAGGTAGGGAAGAGTATAGCAGTGAGGGTGTGTGAAGCAAGTAGAAGTGTAACCCTCAAGCATGGCAAGACGTCATGGATTGCACGCGCAGGTGGGGTTTTTTCCAAGCACGCAAAGTTCGTCAAAACGACGCGAAGTGTAGTGCGACGGGGTGCGGGGTGCGTGAAGCGAGTGAGCGAGCGGTGAGCTCACTCTCGCTCTGAGCTCCACCCTCGGCCAAGCCGAGGTCAAACCATCCCCCCCTTCCCAATTTCTTGTACGCACATCACATGCAATTTATCAGTCACGGGATATTCCCACGGCCAATGGCCACGACTTGGTGACGGTGGGCGTGTTGGCTGCAGTATCTCGCCTCCCTCCGTCACCTGCGTCAGTGACACGTCAGATGTGCAACGAGGCCAGAGGTCACTACACGTCTGTGACACAGAAACCAATCTGGCCACACGAACACCGTCGGTGTAACCATAGCCAAGGGCCACAGCTGAGTGAAGACGAGCGTGCCGGCAGCATCGTCCCTTTTCTCTCAGACACCTGCATCAGTGACATGTGAGATGTGCAACGAGGCCAGAGGTCACATTGTATGCGAGACACAAAACCAACACTCCCCCATGACCCACAGCCGACACACACAGCACACGCGCACGATCGTCACAAGGTGTGACAAGCACAAGTGTACATGGATATGCACAAGTGCAACAATTCAACCGGGAGCGTCACGAGCACACAACAATCCAACGGCAAGAACTGCAGCCTTGAAGACGTTGCTGATGAGCGCCTTCGTGAGGAAGTCAGCTCTCTGTTGTCGAGTGTCAACCCAGATGATCTAAGCATCACCTGCAGCAACTCTCTCGCGCACAAAATGATGATCAACATTGATATGCTTTGTGCGAGTGTGATGCATGCCGTCGTGCTCAGCAATGGCCTTGGTGCTTTGATTGTCGCACCGTAGTGTGATGCTACGAATGGGCACACGCAGCTACTGGAATAGTCGACAAAGCCAAATGCTCTCACAAGTGCCCGCCACAAGTGCAACATACTCAGCCTCACTGGAGCTACGAGCAACACAACCCTGCTTGCCACTCTTCCATGACACTGTGGCACCGCCAACAAGAAAGATGTAGCCAATGCGACAGCGAGCATCAGCATCATGAGCCCAGTCACTATCTGTGTATCCGTCAATCACCACTGACGGTTATGCTCTGTAGCAGAGACCAGTGCAAGCCGTGGACAGGGCGTACCTGATGACACGTAGCGCTGCCTCCAAGTGGCGTGCTCTCGGACACTCTGAGAACTGTGCTAGGAAATTCACAGCGAAGGCAACATCTGCCCTGGTTGTTGTCGCCAGGTACATAAGCGAGCCAATCACACGGAGGTAGTCTGTCACGTCAACCGGCTCCCCCAGCTTTGACACATCCAATGTCTTCAACAGCCTATGTCCTGCTGGGGTCATGGGTGTGGACGTTGTGGGCACTGTTTTGAGGAGTGGGGTGAAACGTCCCCCAGGCTGCGCACATAGGCAGCCTGATGAACGTGAAGCACGCGACAAGAGCGGTCTCGCTCAAGCTCCATGCCCAAGAAAACACGAGCCTGCCCGAAGTCCTTCATCTTGTACATGGACTGAAGGAGTGCTATCACCGACCGCACAACTTCTTGACTAGGTGATGCTATCAGCAAGTCGTACACATAAACGAGGACAGCAACGAAAGGGACAGACGGAGGAGGGACAAAGAGTGAGGGATCGACACAGCTATGCTGGTAGCCGCCCTTTTGAAGTGTGGACGTGATCTCTTGATTCCAACACCGGGGCGACTGCTTCAGGTCATAGAGGGCCTTTCGCAGCCACCACACTCTGTCCGTGCCATCGGAGAACCCAGGGGACTGAACCATGTAAATCTCCTCGTCCAGTCGACCATGCAAGAAAGCATCGTTAATGTCCATCTGCTCTAGCTCCCAGTCATGCTGGACGACCAGACTCAGCAAGGCTCGAGCAGTGGTATAATGGCCAACTGGCGCAAATGTTTCGTCAAAGCCAACGCTAGGGACCTGGGAGAACCCCTTGCCCGTGAGACGAGCCTTGTACTTATCCAGTGTGCCATCGGACTTGTACTTACGTCGGAAGACCCATCGCGCATCAATGGCTTTGCGCCCTACTGGCAGGTCGACCAGCTCGTACACAGCATGGTCGTCGAGAGCTTTCAGCTCGTCACGCATGGCGGCTTCCCACTGTTGAGCATCGGGCAACGCACATGTCTGTCGTGCAGTGGTAGGCTTAGGTGCCGGACAGGTGGTGCCAGTGGTACCATGACACTCAGCAACAGCGTCAGCGGCAGCGACACCACGTGTGTGCTCGGAGAGCAGCAGAGCATACCCTAGGGTCGAGCTGGGATGAACAACACCAGTAGCGAGCCCAAGGGAATCCATACCCGTCGGCACAATGGGGGACTAAGCCGTCTGCTCCTGAGACGAATGGATGGATGTCGTACGGACACTGGAATTACGATGGGGAAGTGGACGGAGACGCCCACCTCGGACAAAGGGTGAGACGGGTACTGGTCCAGGGGGCTCTGCTGCCCCAGGAGGGTCAGCCACAGCTGGAGAGGCTAGAGAGACGGGTGACGACGAGGATGTGGGTGTTGAACCCGACACGACTGGGGAGGCTGGAGTGCTTGACGAGCTAGACGACGAGGACGGGAGGGGCAGCAAGGCAGGTGGAGACAGCGAGTCTGACCACTACGAGAGAGTCGAGGGTGCCGACTGCGCGGTCGGAGCCGGAGGGACGGAAGATGGGACCGGACCGACGTCCCCCACCAGCCGAGAGAGCGGGAGAAGGGAGGCAGTGGACGAGAGACGGCCAAGATCACAAAGAAAGAAGACTCAAAGAACAGTGTGTCGCGGGACTCAATCACCCGCTGGCGCACTGGGTCCCAAAACCGCCAGGCTTTGGACTGGGAGGAAACACCCAAGAAGGGGCACAAACGATCCCGAGGGGAGAGCTTGCCGTCACGAAGATCATCAGGCAACCAGACGGAAGCAATACAGCCCCAGACACGAGCGAGACGAAGGTCGGCACGAGAGCCGGACCAGCGTTCAAAAGGTGTAATGGACCGAGGAAGAGGGCCGTGTGGGACCCAATTCCAGAACCAGGTCATGTAGCTCATGGCCTCAAAGGCAAAGAGTGAGGGAAGACCAGACTCGGACAGAAGAGTCCGAACACCATCAGCGAGGGTGCGGTTCCAGCGCTCAGAGACCCCATTTTGCTGGGGTGAGTAAAGAGTAGAGGTCTCCAGACACAGCCCTTTGGACGCAAGGAAACGGACGGTGGGGCCAAGAAACTCACCTTCGCGGTCACTGCGGAAAACCCGCAGGGATCGCTGACAGGCTCGCTCAGCTTGGGCAAGCCAGGTCTCAATGGTGGGACAGACACTGCTTTTGTGATGGAGAGCAAAGACCCAACGAAAGCGGGAGAAGTCATCAGTAAGGCACAAGACATATCGGCCAACATTCCCAAGAAGGTCATGGGGGAGAGGACCCATGACATCAGCATGGACACGGTCAAGGGGATGACTGGACTGAGACTCAGAATCAGAGAAGGGAGCACGATGCATTTTACCCTGGGCACAGTCAAGACAGTCAACAGAACAGGGAGCAGAGAAGGTGGAGGGTGACAAGCCCAAAGCCGGTTGAAGGTACAGCATGCTAGAGACAGCATCAGTGTGGACATGAGCAATACGGCGATGCAAAAGGCGGACAAATTCAGGAGAGAGAGAAGGAGCGACATGGGCAAGGACAGTGCCGACAGAGGGAGCAGAGGAAGAGAACAGGGGCACCCGATACAACTTGTCACATTTGACCTCGCAAAGCACAACGCGACCAGTGGGACGCAGTTGGACGGTGGTGACATCGCGACTAGCAGCAAAGTCCATGTCCTGAGCATCAAGAGAAGGCACCGACAGCAGGCTGAGTTCCACGGAAGGAACGTACAGAACGTCAGGAAGGTACAGAACGCCGGAGGGGCCAACAAAACGAACGACACCGACACCCTGAACGAGAAGCAACTGGCCTAACCCAATACGAACATAACGCACAGACCCGGCAGGGCCAAGAGAGATGAACAAGGAGCGCACGGAGGTCATGTGGTGGGTGGCTCCGGAATCCAAGATCCAGAAGCCACCCGACCGGCGTACAGTGGGAAGGACACAACAGGTAGCCACAGTTCCAACATGGGGAACGGGACAGGACGACGGAGTACAAGCAGCGAGGCAACGCGGGAGTACGACAGACTGCCAATGCTCAATCCACGGAACGGAGGGAGACAAGGACCCGAGCACGTGCCCCGGGGGGTCACCACGACGCACTGATTCTGACTGACACGTGGGACCACTGGCCAACGAAGCAACACCCTCACCTCCCTGATCGCGAAGGCGCAGAAGCTGAAGAAGGGACTGCTCCAGCTGCCGCTCGCCATCACCCGCAACAGACGCGGCTGGAGCCGGGGTCAAAGCGCCCGAGGAAGACGGGAACCACGGCGGGACGGTGTAAGCTGATGAAGGAGGCGCGGCGTACGACAGGGCACCATATGGTGGAGGCCAATCCCACGGATACGGAAGGAGAGGGGGGCCGGGAGGAAGCCCGGTAGTGGCGAAGGCATGGGCAGACGACGGGGCAGCCGATGACGAGGAGGGTGCGACACCAGTGGAGGATGGAGATGTAGAAGCACCGCCAGAGATGCCAGCCCAGTGGGCGCGCATGGCACGGGCAAGGCGCACGTCATCTGGTGGAGCAGGGCACGCGCGGGCGGAGTGCTCGGCAGAGCCACAGTTCCAACAGATGATAGTACCGAAGACACGAGAAGCAGAGGCGGCTGCCTTCTCTTTGTCCTTGCCTTTGCCTTTGTTCTTGCCCTTGCCCTGACCACGACCCTGAGAGGACAGGGCAGTGGCCGTAGAGGATATGGAGGAAGCAGATGCAGCAGGGGTAGTGGAGGAAGAAGGAGGTGAGGGGACTCTGGTGAGCGTAGCGACACCGGTGACGGAGGAGCGGTAGAGCCGTTTGTTCTGGAGGCTAGTCCACCAAGCACTGAGGCACTCAGCAGTGAAGTCCCACAGTGCGCCAACCCCAGGCGGTGAGCGGGGGGGAACAGGCTGGGAGGCAAGACGCTGAAGCTAGTCGGCTTTGACGTCGCGGAGAAGGTCAGAGAGCTCCGGGATAAGCCCATTGACCATGGTAAGAACAGCTGACAACTGGCCAAGAGCGGCACCATCGAGCTCGCGAAGGAGCTTGAGACGACAAGCCCAGTAGGCATCAGCGGTTTCGTCGGCACGCATGAGGAGGGTGTTGAACTGCATAGTCAGAGCGCTCTGTGTAGCCTGACCAGTGATGGTCGTGCGGCGACGCAACATGGCGTAGGCGCCAATGGGATCAGTAAGGCGACCAGCAAAGGATCAGCATTGAACATGCCAACGTCATCCACTAGGTGTTCGGGAGCAACGTGGATGAGGGCGCGGACAGCACGAGCAGCTTCAACAAGGAGCAAGGTGAAGGGAGGATTGGCAAAGGGATCAGGAAGGGAGTAATACTCCCAGAGGCACTCGCCTTGAGCCCAAGCGCTGAAGAGTACCTCCCAAGAAGAGAAGGCAAGATCGCGAGAAAGGATAGGCGGCTGAGAGAAGAAGTCATGCTGGCGGGGTGCAGCGGGAGCGGCAGCAGTGGCAGCGGCAGCAGTGGTGCCAGCAGCAGAAGAGGCACCAGAGCCAGACCCAGCAGTAGAGTTAGAAGGAGTAGAGACTGACACAATCGGTAGACGCCTGAGGACAATGGCAGCAACTTCATCAGCGAAGGCTGCACGATTGTCCTCTTGCAGCTTGAGGCGATCCTCAGCCTCGCGTTGGGCCTCAAGAGCACGATTAAGCTGGCGCTGGAGGTCTGCTATGACAGACTCATCGTCACCCGGCATGGTGACGAGACTGGGGCTCTGCCAAAAAAAAATTGGCAGAGTTTCCCCCGCCCAAGTGGGCATGGAAAATGGGATGTACTGTACGCACGAAGAGGAAGTGTTGCAGGACAGTACCAACCCCAAGCCCAGCAGAGAGACACAGTAGCCAAAATGCACAAGATCAGGCAGGAGGATAGGATGTGTCCCCAAGACGGGGCGTCAAGTTGCAGGTGAGCGCAGAAGAGAGAAAAGGGGTGGAACGGCAGCGGCGGCAGCAGTAGAGAGAACCGACACAGCAGCAGCAGCCGGTACGATCAAGGCAAGAACGCCAGCCACTGACGCTGCGCCTAGGGCAGTGACAGCTGCAGCAACAGAAATAGCAGCAGTGACCGAACTGACTGCAGCTGATGAGGTAGAGGAGGAAGACACAACTGCTGAGTTGATGGAGGTCTGAATGGAGGCGGCAGCGGTGGCAGCAGCTGTGGCACCATCCGCGGTGCTGGAGGCCATCGCAGCTGCTGCAGCAGAAACCTGTGCACCAAGATCAGTAGCTGCAGCAGCAATGGGTCCGAAGACAACAGCAGCTTCGGTGTAGGATTCGGTGGCGTGTCCCATTGCGGTCGAAGCCGGCGCCATAGACGCCCTAGCCGCTGTAGCAAAGGTTGCCGCTATGGCTACGGCAGCATCAATGAGAAGGGATGCCACCCGCGTCACACGCGTGGACAGAGGGACAGTGTCTCCGGAGAAGCCGCCCAAGTGATCGGCGGCAGCAGCAGAGTTGTTCCCCCCTAAATCCCGAGGGGAGAGAGATGTATGTCTTACCGAATCACGTCGCGATGATGAGCCGTTGGACACGGGTGAGCCGCCACTCGTCGCACAGCGGCGTCGTTCTTGGCGCGCTGCGCTTCGCTCCGCGTAGTACGACCCGGTAGGAGCCGCGGCTGGAGCCTCGTTGTGCGCTAGCGTGGCGTCGTCTGCCACCGAGGTGGTGCGGACGTGGCAAGACACGTCCGGTGCTGTTCAGCTGCAACGCATTTGCAGACGTGGCAGTAAGCTGGTGCAGGCAATGCGGCTGCTGTTGATGTAGCTGCAACTCCTGCCGCCTGCGACGAGGTAGCAGTGCCGCTATTGCTGAGATTGCAGGCGGTACGGCTGCAGCTGCCACAGGTGCAACTGCGGCAGCTGATCTAGTGCTACCACTGGGGACGCTGAAGGCACTGCAGGTGAGAAGAAGAAAAGGACACAGCTGTTGCGCCGACAGTGCCTAGGCTGCCGTAATGGGAGTGGTGGCGGCTGCCAAGGCAAAGAGAGAGAGACAATGCTGCTGTAGCTGTCGTAGATGCGACTGGCTGCTGCGCCGTAGTAGATGCTGCAACTACGGCTGTCGTAGACAAGAGTGGCTGGCGGCTGCAGCAGGACCCAAGGATGTGGGTACTGCTGCCCCTAAATTGCGGGCAGGTAGAGCAGCAAATGCAGCGCTCTTCCTGACGATGATGCTGCAGCTGCTCCGCTGTTGCTGCTGGGTTTATAAGAAGTAGCGCTACTGACGACAGGCGGATTGGCAGACTGCGGGCAAGGATAAATCCGCAACCCGCGAGTAGGGCAACACCCGCGCGTGTGCCTGTGTGACTGCCGTCGCCGCACTGCAGTCCCGTGCGGTGTGGAAGACAAGGATAGCTGCTGCTGAATTGTGTGGCTGGCAAGAGAAGAGCCGGCCTTGACAGAGGGGACGGCACTGTCGACTACGGCGATGGTGGACCCTCTCACGGTCACGATAGCACGTTCAAGAAAGAACACGCCTCACGCTCTCACTAGCCTGCTTTGATACCAGTTGGTGATAGCTCGTAGTGAGGGAATGAGGAGATGAATGAGAGGGGGACTCAACAGACCACGAACGTGGCGACTGAGAAGATTCCAGGAAGCTTCCTAGCCTTTCTGCTTGCTAGCCTGACAGCACGGGTCTGGCTGGTTGACACACAGGTCATGCAAGGGACAGCAAGGGTAGGGAGAGACACGTGCACTTGTATCTCAAGCTTCAACTGAAGTAAATGCAGAGAGGAATAACAAATGACAGGTCCACAGCATAAATAGCCGCCGTGGCTCACGGCGGGTGGCGCACACGGCGGTGCCTGTCAAACCTGAACCGGCCCAAAACCACTGTTTTGGCCATAATTCTGCGNTGAGAAGATTCCAGGAAGCTTCCTAGCCTTTCTGCTTGCTAGCCTGACAGCACGGGTCTGGCTGGTTGACACACAGGTCATGCAAGGGACAGCAAGGGTAGGGAGAGACACGTGCACTTGTATCTCAAGCTTCAACTGAAGTAAATGCAGAGAGGAATAACAAATGACAGGTCCACAGCATAAATAGCCGCCGTGGCTCACGGCGGGTGGCGCACACGGCGGTGCCTTTCAAACCTGAACCGGCCCAAAACCACTGTTTTGGCCATAATTCTGCGCACAAGCGTCCAAACGGAGCGCCATCTGATCCTACGGATGCACGACAAAAAGACAGACACAACGACTGGTCACACGCCTACATCCGGGAACAGCCGGAGAGTGTAACAGAACAAACATGTAAATCAGCCTGGCAGGGCTGTCCACCGAGAAAATCCTGAAGACCTCCAAACGTAGTCCGTGGGCTGTGGGAGCCCTCTGGTACACTGGGTAGGCTGCCAAGCTGCCTCCAGCGGGTGGAGCATCACCTCAGGGAACTCTGTCTCCAGCTGGGTCCGCCTCAAGGATCTGCACGAGCATGGACACGGCCGAGTGGTCACAACCAACTGTACAACTGTGTATGACTGACAACATCACAACACTCCCCCATGACCCGATGGTACGCATGTCCATACACGTGCAGAACGCGTGCCGGTGCAACACAGAGTGCTCAACAGGGACCCGGACAATCACCCACTCTCGGACAGGNGACGTACTCGGCCTGAGTGAGGGTGCGAGTGATCTCTCGGTTCCAGCACCGGGGCGACTGCTTCAGGCCATACAAGGCCTTGCGCAAGCGCCAGACCTTGTTGCCTTCGACCTCAAACCCAGGTGGCTGGACCATGTAGATCTCCTCCTCCAAGGTGCCGTGGAGGAACGCATTGTTCACATCCATCTGGTGCAGCTCCCAGTCATGGTGAGCGACCACACCAAGCAGCGCGCGAGCTGTGGTCATGCGGCCAACAGGGGCAAAGGTGTCAGTGAAGTCGATCCCCTCAACCTGAGAGAATCCCTTGGCAGTCAAGCGGGCCTTATAGCGGTCCAGTGAGCCGTCAGGCTTCACCTTCTTGCGGAAGATCCACTTGGCCTGCACGACCTTCCGTCTTTCAGGACGGTCGACCAGCTCAAAGACTCCGTGCTCCCGGATGGCCCTGACCTCGTCCACACAGGTGGCCCGCCACTGCTCAGCATCCTCTCCTGAGAGAGCCTCCTTTAACGTGTCTGGATCAGGGACCGTCAAAGGGGAGCTCCGGGTGGCCAGGACACATGCCTCATGGGTCGGACGGACCGCAACTAGGTCAGCGGCAGCTGCCTGTGCAACCTCGTGCTCGTCAGCGATCAGCTGGTGCCCAATGGGACAAGCTGGGTGCACCTCCATGTAGGTGCCTTGGACACTTAGGCCGAGAGCCTTTGTGCCAGGGTCACCACTGTGCACGCTGCGCGTGCGTCGTCTGGGTGGCACAACCGCAGTCGAAGGTGCTCGTGAGGCCAGTGAGCGGAGACGCCCACCTGGTCCACGGGAGTAGCCCGAGTCTGAGCTGACCAACGGTTCTGGCACAAGGAGGGCAGGTGCTGTCTCTGGAGACGCTCCAGGCGTGGGCGAGACAGGCGCGGCAGGCGCGGGCGAAACAGGCGCTGCAGGCACGGATGAGACGGTCGCGGCAGGCGTGGGCGAGACAGTCGCGGCGGGCGTGGGTGAGGCAGGCGTCGCAGGCGAAGAGGCGGCAGGTGTAGCCCCGGCAGGCGAAGCAGGCACTGCAGGTGCGGGCGAAGCAGGCGCTGCAAGTGCGGGCGAAGCAGGCGCTGCATGTGCGGGCGAAGCAGGCGCTGCAGGTGCGGGCGAGGCAGTCGCGGCAGGCGTGGGCGAGGCAGTCGCGGGCGAGGCAGTCGCGGTAGGCGCGGGTGAGGCAGGCGCGGCAGGCGCAGGCGAGACAGTCGTGGCGGGCGCAAGCGGGGCAGGCGTAGAGACTACAGGCCCGACAACAATGATGGCTGGGTCAATGGTGGCCAGCGACGGTCCCATCCCAGAGGCACCCCGGACGGACTCACCCTGTGGGGTAGACTCCCCCATCCGACGGGAGGCCTCACAGGTGGGAACGTGAGACGCTGCCTGGGTGAGAATGGCAGACAGGTCACGGTACAACAGTGCCTCAAAAAATAGCGCGTCGCGCGACTCAACGATGCGGTGGCGACCCGCATCCCAGAAACGCCACGCTTTGGAGCGCGAGGAGACACCGAGGAAGGCACACATCCGGCCGCGCGGAGAGACCTTGGACCCCTGCTGGTCCTCGTTGTACCAGACACAGGCCAAGGAACCCCAGACGCGAGCAAGCCTGAGGTCCACACGGTGACCGAACCACAGCTCATACGGCGTGACGTGGTCCGGCAAGGGACCATGCGGGAGGCGGTTCCAGACCCACGTCATGTAGGCGAAGCCCTCGAAGGCGAAGGACTCCGGGAGACCGCACTCAGCGCGCATGGCGCGAACCGCGTCCTCCATGGTGCGGTTCCAGCGCTCGGATACACCGTTCTGCTATGGCGTAGCAGGGGCCGAGAGCTGGTGACAGATACCAAGCTCGGCAAAGTGAGTGGTCAGCTCACCGAGATACTCACCGCCGCGGTCAGAGCGGAAGGTGTGGAGGGAGTGACGAGACTGACGCTCGGCCATCACGAGCCACAAGCGCACGGCTAGAGCGGCATCACTCTTGTGGCGGAGGCAGTAGACCCACCGCATGCGGGTGAAGTCATCCGTGAGGGTAAGAACATACCGACCACGGTCAGCGACAGACTCGACAGGGAGAGGTCCGAGGAGGTCCGAGTGGACAAGCTCCAGGGGACGCTGTGCGCGAGTGACGGAGGCAGGGTAGGTGCATCGATGCATCTTGCCCTGAGCGCAGAACAGACAGTCGGTCTTTGGCGGCTTCTCGAAGGAAGCCGCGTCAAGACCGAGAGCGGGTTGTGTACGAATGAGCCTGGACACAGTGTCCGTGCTCACATGACACAGGCGCCGATGTAACAGGCGTTGGTGGTCAGGAGACAACACCCCCGTGACAAAGACACGGGCAGATGAGCAAGGGGAAGAGTCAGGAGCAGAGCAGCGCACGATGCGATACAGGTCATCCACAACAGAGGCACGCAACACAACCGTGGAAGTGTCAAGTATAGTGATCGTGGCATCATCAATGGAGTGGTGAACAGAGAGACCCATCCTCGTGTAGGCACGGACAGAGAGCAGGCTGAGCTCGAGATCAGGCACGAAAAGCACGTCAGGAAGATACACGGGACCAGACGGACCATCAAACCGTACGACCCCTGTCCCCTGAACAGGTAGTGACTGCCCAGAACCTGTCCGCACTGACCGAACAGACCCAACAGGACCAAGCACGACAAAGGCGGTACGGTCGCAGGTCATGTGGTGAGTGGCCCCTGAGTCAATGATCCAGTGGCCACTCGCCTCACGACCTGTGGTGGTCACGGTACAACGAGCAACGGAGCACGCTGCCTCTGCTGGACGCTCAACAGGTGTGGCAGGACAGCGGGACAATGCACGACGATGCGACTCATCCAACCACTCTGTGCTGTCAGACTCATCCTCACCAGGCGACGCAGCCCCCCCACAAGTACGACCACGTGCCACAAACACAGATGGACAGTCAGTCTGTGGACCACTCGGCTATGACAGCACACTCGCACCTCCCTATGAGCGAAGTGCCAGCAGTCGACGTAGCTCCGCGATGGTCTGGTCCCTCGGGTCCGGCGTGGTACTCCCCCCGGATGGCGGAGGATCTGCCGCCGGTGCTGCCCCCGAGGTCGCTGCGGCACGGGCTGCTGCTCCAGTGTGGATCCGCTCCTCGTGGGCTGCCTGAAGACCGCGGGTGATCCTCGCCCAGTCCAGCTCCTGTTGACACTCAGTGTAGCGATGAGGTCCGCCGCAGTTGTGGCAGCGGACCGCCCGTCCGGTGCCACCGGAAGGCTGCTGCGGTCCCCTCTTCTTCTTCCCCTTCTTCCCCTTCACGGCTGCTATAGTGGCTGTCGGAGTAGCAGGGGAGGAAGCGGGAGAGGGAGAGGTGGAGCTGGTGGGGGTGAAGGTGGACGACGGTGTGGAAGGCGTAGAGGACGTCGCTCCCACTGCTGTTGCGGCCATGGCGCCCTGCCGATGCCCGCGGGCTGCCTCGTCAGCTGTCGCGACCTGGATGAAGTACCGCTGCGCCCAGGGCAGCAGCTGCAGGGTGTCGGACATGGACGCGAGGACGTCCTCGTCGAGGCGGGAGAAGGTGTCAGTGAGCTCGAGGCGCACTCCCAGCATGATGGTGTCCAGCGCCCAGAGCTGAGAGCCGCCTCTGGTGCCCAGACGAGTGTACAGGCGCATGGCCCGACGCCAATAATCAGCTGCTGACTTCAAGGATCCCTGATGAAGGGAGTGGAACTCGCGAAGGCGCGCTGACCGGGTCGCGTGAGTCTCTGCTGCAAAAAGGGTCAGCGCCCGCTCCCAGCCGCGGCGCGGGTCTGCGCCTGCTCCTGTCCCAGGCGCGCCCAGGAAGGGGCGGAAGTCGACCACTGTCTCCTGTGGAACTGCGTACAGCAGTCCACTCATGGCACGCGCTGCCGTCTGGGACTGGAGCGGATCAGCCGTCTGGTACTGGCTGTGGTAGTAGGGCCAGACTCCCTCTGAGTCTGCCCATACCTGAAACAGCACCTCCCAACAGTCAAACCCCGCCTTGCTGTCGTAGCGAGGCGGGGAAGTCTCGAAGTCCTTGGGTCGTCGCTCCGTGGGGAGCTGGACCTCTGGTGGTGCTAGGAGCGGGCGTGGGAAGGGCATGAAAGGCATCAACGCTGCTCCTCCAGCGGCACCCGAGACCTGACGCGGGTCGGTCTGCTGCTGCTGCTGCTGCTGCTGNCAGACAGAGAGACCAAGGCATCGCGGATCTGTCGCAGCGTAGCTGACTGCTCATCCTGGCGCTGGCGGAGTGACGACTGCTCCACCAGCAGGAAGTCAATCGCCTTTGAGCGTGGGCTGCGGCCCCCACTCGTGACGGTGTCCTCCAGCTCCTTGCCCTTGGAGTTGCTCGGCTCCATGCTGAGGCGGTGCGAAAGTCGTCCGAACGCAGAACCGTCAGCGTTTCTCGCCGATTTAGGACGGTGGCAAAAGTCGACCTTCTGACCAAAAAATCGGCTGTGCTGAAAATTTAAAAATTTAAATTTTCACCACTAAAAATTGAAGGTTGTCCAAATGATACGAAATTTGGACCAAAGAGGCGTCTGAGGATGCTGAAGACAATGGTCAAATTTTCGTCTTCAAAAAGTGGGGAAAAGGGCCAAAACGACCTGATTTTGTGCTCATGCCGAAAAAATGAAAAAATTCAAATCAGTGATGCGGAACGGTGAATGCTGGAAGCTACAGAGCTCCAAATGAGGCGAGGAAGGGCGCGATGGAAAGCTTGAGATCTAAGCTTTCCAACGAGCCATAGTGCGCAACTTGTGGCGGCTATTTGAGTCCGGCACAGGCGGGTGAAGAGAGGATGGCGGCTGACGCGATTTGCGTCTACGGCTCCTCCACGTCCGTGCGGCTTCCAGGAAGCTGCACGGCTGGAGTCAGCACCTACAAAAGGTACTGGTGCCTCTGGTGCCTGAGTGGCCACGGCCGCCGCTGCTGCTGTTGCTCACTGATGGTGCTGTTGCTCGCCCGGTTTGCGGCTCCAAGTCGCCACACGGGCGGCCTCGGACCGGCTACTGCTGCGCGCAAGGGCTCCAACAGCCTCAAGCCGTTGTGGCACGCTGCAGCTGCAGCACGAACCTGCCATTGCGGTTTCTGACGCATCAGGATGATGGCATATGCGTCGCTGCGTGCTCTTGTCGCTTCAAGCGACTCAGGGTGGTGATGGGTCCAACCAGGACCTACTGCTGCTGCTGTGGGCTGCTGCCACTGCTACTGCTCACTGCTGCTGCAGCTGCTTCGTCTCTGCTGCGCAGCACGACGAGCACTGGCTCGCCTGCTCTGATACCATGAAAAGATTCCAGGAAGCTTCCTAGCCTTTCTGCTTGCTAGCCTGACAGCACGGGTCTGGCTGGTTGACACACAGGTCATGCAAGGGACAGCAAGGGTAGGGAGAGACACGTGCACTTGTATCTCAAGCTTCAACTGAAGTTAATGCAGAGAGGAATAACAAATGACAGGTCCACAGCATAAATAGCCGCCGTGGCTCACGGCGGGTGGCGCACACGGCGGTGCCTGTCAAACCTGAACCGGCCCAAAACCACTGTTTTGGCCATAATTCTGCGCACAAGCGTCCAAACGGAGCGCCGTCTGATCCT
>SZWC01000576.1:218578-266013 GCA_023375785.1 Penium margaritaceum | reverse complement strand
CCGGCCCCCCAACCTTCTTCCGCCCATTTGACTTCCTACGATGAGCTGCCAGCACTGGTCCCACTAGCCCCTGCGCCGCTCGGAAACAGGCCGAACCTACCCTGTGAGGCAGCAGAGCTGCCGCTGCCGCCGCCACCCCCACTGCTGCTACCGCTCCCCTCACTGCTGCTGCTGCTCTCCACTCCGACGGCGGTGGCCGTGCCCAGCATGAGCGCCACGGTGGCACCCTGCGTCACCACGCGCGCGCGCATCAGCCCCTGGCTCAGCTGCGACTTGCCCGACCGGAACGCCACCAGCCCCGCAATCAAAACGCCGGCCGTCACCGCCGCACCTGCGGCGCCACACATGGTCAGAATACCAGCGGCAGAAGCGCAGTAGCAGGAGCATGGAGAAACATGAAGCGGATGCCAGAAGGTGGCGCGGCAGCAACAGGAAGAGCACGAGGAGTCCAGCAACGTGTGGCACAGAGGCGTTGTGAAGGGTAGGAAGCTGCTGCTGCAGATTCAAACTTCCGGCTGCCGCACGCGCTCCCAGACCCCCCCCCCCCCCCCGCTCCCCCCCCCCCCCCCCCCCTTCCCCCGGCAATCTGTGCACGAGGCATCTTCTTCTCCATCCGAGGGCCAACCAGTTTCAGACCAATCTCCACGCGTGTGTGCACCACCTCCGGAGCAGACGTCAGCACATCAGCACTGCGTCAGCTTCAACCTTCCTCCCCTCCAGCCAGCGCCCATGCGGTGCTGGGTAGAGCTCAGACGCTGCGGCGGCACACAACCCTCAGGAGACACACACCTCCCCTCACGCCTCAACCCGCTGCTCCCGGAACGGAGAGAGGACCACGGTAGACAACCGGGGGCACTGGGGCCGGACAAGGTGAGGTCACGCAGGGAGGAAGAGTGATGGCTGGGGGTAATGGGAGGAAGAGTGATGGCTGGGGGTAATGGGAGGAAGAGTGATGGCTGGGGGTAATGGGAGGGGGACGAGAGGCAAGGAGACAAGACTTGTGTGAGTTGGCCAGAGAAAAGCATCGTGTGGGCTACAAAACAGAGTGGCCTCCTACCCACCCACCCTTGGGTGGGTAGGAGGCCTCACGGACATGGGTAGGAGGGAGGAAGAATGTAGGGGGGGGGGGGGGGGGGGGGGGGGGGNGGGGAGGGGGTGAGACCCAGGGCAAGGACCAAGGGCACCGACTTCAGGGACCAGTCCCGTCCCTGCGACAGCAACCGCGCAGCAGCAGAGGCAGTGCAAAAGCGGCAGCATCGCATTGGACCGCAGTGTCTGCACCTGCCGCTCAAAGCGTGGTGGTTTCACTGCACCACAGCGATCCAATCACACCACCATCACCAGCTGCCAAAAAAGACAGCTTGGTGAGACGACCCTTGCAACCACAACAGTGTGCTCAGCAGCAGTAGCAGCAGTGGCAGCAGCAGCAGAGGCAGCAACTGGGCCAGTAGAGGTAGCAGCGTCAGTGAGTGTTGCCTGGGAGCAGGAGCAGCAGGTTTGGCTATGTCCACAGAGACGTACGAGTTACGTCAACGGGGCAAGCCGAGGATGCGAAGAGAGAGCAAGGGAGGCAATGAGCAGACCAATTCACCAGAGGAGGCGGACGATGGGTACTCGAGGGAACCACCAAGAGCCAACAAGATTATGGCCGTGACTGCGGTAGCGGTGTCTGCCACGGCCACTGCTGCCGCAGCCACCGCTGGCGCGCCTGATCCATTGCCACAGACAACGGCGTGACGCTTTACCTCCGCGTGATGGGCCTGAGCTGAAGCAAAGCCACACTTGATGAGACCGGAGGAGGCCACAATTGCGCACCCCCCCCCCCCCCCCCCCCCCCCCTTCCTTCCCGCCCCTTCCCGCCTCAATCCCACTCCACACCTCGCGCCACCTCCTCCCCGTAAACCTCTTGCTTCTGTCGCACAAGACGGCCAGCACACCTGCCACCGCTGGCTTTAGTGCCATGCCATGCGCGCCTTACCTATGGGGACGAGCGGGTTCTTCCGAATCTTCTCGGTTCTGAAGGGGTCGTCCGCCATGGCGCAGATCTCTCTCTCCCTCTCTCTCCCTCTCTCTCCCTCTCTGCCTGTCTGTCTGTCACTCTTAATTCTCTTCCTCCGGCCGCGATCTCGTTGAATGGCTGTGCGGAGCGACAGCCACGCGACTACACAGCCAGCCAACCAACCGAACAGCCGGCACTCAAACGAAGGCAAACTGCCGATGCTGTCGGGGGGGCGAACGCGCTGTGCCACAGTGGGCGCTTGAGTCACGCAGTCCTGAGACCAAGTGGCCTGTCCGGGCACAGGTCCGGCACCTCAGACAGACGGATACGCTGTCCCGGTTCCCGGGACGGTCTGGTGTGGAGTTCACCAGTCCGTGACGGAGGGAGAGGCGAGTAAGGACGACCTGACCTGCTGTTGTGATCACTCGCAACTTCACTTGTGTGGATTGCAGCGATGCGACCACCCGCATTTGCTCGCCAAGGCGAGTGCATTCGAGCCAGCTGCGCTTGTGAGGCCGATCACAAGCCCTGCAAGCGATGCTGACCTCATGAATGACGCCAGCACTGGCCGCATTGACAGAGCCCGCGGCTTGCTGCCATGCGGGCGGACTGTCTCGACGAACGGGTCGGCCATGCCGACGGGTGGTGGGCCGTGCGGCGGTCTCACGGAATGCGACGTGGTGCGGCTGCAAGCGTGGACGACAACAGGCCAGCGAAACTGCGCGAGAAGGCTGCGGACGGAAATTCACAAGACAACGAAAGATGTACCTGGCTCGAAACGATGACCCGTCCTGTGAGAGGAAACTGAAAGCAATCTGAAACCAAGTCCCAACTAACCCCAGTTTCACATTACCACAACAACTACAAATTTAGCACGGTTTTATTCAAACTTGTAATTAGTCAAAACAATTCTCCTATTTATCATAATGTTTAAATATTACCCAATATTATGAAACATTGATAGCTACCATTCCATTCTTAAGATAAAGGACCCTCTTGTCAAAACATCATGTTAATTTCATAAAACATTCATTCCCTTGTATGAAGATGCACTAAAAATATCATTTCAAACCTTTCTGGGATTTATTAAAATTAAGGCGAGTGTTTCTTGGTTCACCGAAACTTTTCCAGCTTCACGCATCTATAATGGCTTCTTCGGGCTCCATGGGGGCGGGAAATTCCAATCTTTGTGCTTCTATGTTACTTCGGAAAAGATCCCCCCGTTTTAATATGGCCAAATAGATTCAGGGGCCATGGTCTACAACCAAACCTGGGGCGAGGACCCGCATTGCCGGATCCATCAGGGCCGGAGCCCGCATTCGGGTGGCGATCAACGCGAGAGCCCTGCGGAGAGCCTCGCGCTTCGAGGTAGCCGATTCATGAGCTGATTCCTGGTTTCTCGCCGTTAGAAGACGACCCGCAGTCGATTGCATCTTGTGTAGTCGTCGTGCAACAAACGGCTAATTATATTTCACTGCACAACCCAAAGGAAACGACTTCGTTTGCGAATCAAAGGTGATTTCCTTTCAGAGCGTTCGCGATCGTTTGGGAATTTTTCACGGTTACTTGACTTTCACTCCCTTTGGTCAAGGGCTTCTGTCGACCCTCGACGCGGCCGGGCCGCGATTCGAACAAGCAAGATCCCGTTCGAAGGGCCCTGTCGTTGTTGAGATAAGCTGGCAGGGCTCCTCGGTTGGTGATATCGGCCGACGAGGCCCTTTGGGTGACGGAGGAGCGAAACGGGCTTCCTAAACGAGCCGCTAGGCGAATCTTGGCCCCGAGGTCAAACTGCCCTTTTAATATTCTGGAAAAGGTTGATATGTTCCCATTACATCAAAGATTCTCCATTAAATTCTCTCATTTTTCATTACACTTGTCTTCAGTGGCATTTCCTAACGTAGCCGACGCAATAAAACCAATTCATTGGGAGACACCCCTGAGTGTTACGCTGGAAGGAACATCGGTGGTGAACACAAAAAAAGCTGTCGATTAACGATAATTGAGGAATCATGACAATGGGATGGTGTGTAATTGGAAACAAGAGTATTTTGATGACAAGTGTCGAAACGGTCAAGCCCATGCATACAATACAAAAACAAGAACGAGGTAGAATTGGGGTCTTGGCCGTTCCACTCGGGTGATGCGTGTGAGCTCCGTTGCAAGAGGCTGCTCTGAGAAACTCCGCTGGGTTGGCAAGGGGATATGAGAATGGGCAAATCAATTCGAGCTGCTCTGTATGCACGGTGCGCCTACCCCAACTTTCACACGGGAGTTGTGACCGTGGTAGGTGTCTATTTCAACAAAGCACGCTCAAGAAATGCCGAGGAAGCATTCCCGATACGTACTTCATGTCGTGTTCCAAACGCCACTAAATCGAAGACTCCTACTCTGGTAGGTTCCTTTCCTACATGTCAATCGAAAAGGTCCAATCGTGGTAAATAATGAAATTTTCGGCTTGGTCTCTTTCAGCCACGTCTTACACGATCCTGAATAAACTCTCTCTTCTTTTCGTGTGGGTAACCCCTATCATTGTGTTTCCAATATCTTGGTTCTGTGAAGTGCTCGAAGAGGAATGTCGTGTTGAGATTCACTGCTTTGTCCAGAGCCTAAACGGACAGGAAGGTTGTAGAAAAGATGCGATTTCTTGTTAAGCTTCATGCAATCACTGGTTTTATGATGACATCATGTCATTCATGCCGGCAACTTCATGCCAACCCAGTTTTGTGAAAAGTAGCGTTTTCATTTGTCTAGTATCTATCCGAATCGCTTGTGGTTCGTTGGAGCGAAGTTGTAAACATTGCACCTGCGCACGTAGGAGTCACACAAGTAGTGTGACCAAGCCGAGTACCTTCTTTGCAACTATTTTCCTAGACTCTCGTGAACATTAATTATCACTTCTGGAAGGTAGCTGCCACCATGGCCACGAGATGTCACAAACAGGCATGCAACACAATGGCGCTTCCAGATTCGAGGTTCGTGCTTCGCGAGGACCCACTGCAGCAACGGGGACTAACAACAGCAGTCATGACATCGCGTCAAAGGTGGGGCCTCAACAGGCGCTTCTAGTCATTTTATCATTTCAGAATTCCAACGAACATCCTTGTAAACTTCTGGCCCCATTGAGAAGAAGACTGAAGATTATTGTAGGATCAATCCATTTTGTGCCATTTATGCCAATACCTTAAATAATTGGCTGAAAGTTGCAGAACCTTCTACAATGAAATGCCAAAGGCCGTGCTGCTGGCCACAATGCCCCAGTAAAAACGGCATACACTTCTAGGGGTGAAGACACGGTGAGCCACAAATGAAAGGACACGAACACCCAGATGTAGTGTTTAGGGACTCGTGCACTCCAAGGATGGAACACTCCTTCCCCATTGGCCATGACATCCCGGTTCATTTCTATATGTAGGTTGATGCTAGCTATAATACCCGCCCATCTATTGATCAACATCTTGTTGATTGTCGTTGGGCTCTCAACTGTTGTGCCATGCATCATAGCCCTGTCGTATGACGAGATACTCCGCCACCTTTCCTCGTTACCGGTGTCGAAGAATATCTTGCACTGCGTACTATACGTCCTCATCCGTTTCCAAAGGGGGTGACAGAAGCACAACTCTACCAAGGAGGTCCTCCATCAGGTGTTGGTAGAGTTTGAGTACGCTGGTGTGAAACACAAGGTAGATACCCATGCTATCTACTAGATAATGTGTTGCCAAGATGGATCTACAATTCTGGCCACGAACTGTCCTAACCACTTATGTTTGACCTTGTTCACATGTTTATCCTGGCAATATGACGTTCGTTGAGATATGTGGGAGGTAGTAACCAACAAGGAACTCAAGGTGGTGGGACAACGGCTATGCAGAAGCTCTCACTAGATTGGGAGGAATTCATCCTCAACTGCCAACGCCGAGAAGCCATCACGATGTCCCTCTACCGCATAAACTTGTTACTCAACCTGAATGCTGACCACACAGGGGTACAACTCATGCCATCCACGGACCACACTAAGGACCTACAGGCAGCATGGACATCGAGATCATTGGCCTAGAAGAAAAACTGCAGATCACAGGTCTGGTCACACGTAGCATGACGGGAGGGATGCTACCTTTGCAACTGATGCTTGGGGGGGAAAGCAAGCGCTCTCTGCCCCGCAGCCTCAGATGCCAGCATCACCTATATGCCCAACCATTGGGCCAACGGTGAGATGGCATACGATTGGGTGCGCTCCGTCGTTGTTCCATACTACAACGCATGTGTGTGCACCTACCTAGGCATCAAAGTTGGTGAAGCGGACATGCTCCTCATCCTCAATGCCTGGCGGGTACATGCATGTGCAACATTCCAAAAGTGGCTGCGTAACACCCATCCATATATCCGCACAAGCTATCTACCGGCTGGACGCACCTCCAAGGCACAACCCTACAATATTGAACTGACGTTTCCTTTAAAGATGAAATCAAAGAACTATATGCAGCACGGGACAGAGAACACACAGCACACGGACTGTCCCTCATTGTAGGCACGACATATCTCAAGGAAGAGTCTTGTGGTTGGTTTTACGAGGCATGGATGCATGTGAATAGCCAGGAACTAGTTAAGGAAACATGGGACAAGGCTACCTTCATGCGTATATACTCTCCCGCTCTCTAGCATGAGGCCATGCCATTTGTGAGGAGATGCTATTTGCCAGCGATGAAGTGGAGGAGGAGGATGAGGCTACACAAAGTTTGGCTGATGGTGTATTTGTCTTTTCCCATGTAATGTTCACCCGATATGACACACACTTGGTTGCTTTTTTTCCACTAATGAAGTCAGCGTGCAAAGAGGCGTAGCAGCCGTGTTGCGAAGATTTAAACCTTAAATTTGATAGAATGTACCAGTGTGCTTCGTTCGTCATAATACTTGTTTTAGACAACATGGAATGAAAAACCTAGATGATGCATTGATTATAATTTTTTTTCCTTTATTCAAATTAATTAGGTAGAACCAAATGAATTTGAATAAAGATGATTTTTTTAAGAATGGGGTCCAAGAAACATCTAGAATAAAAATCCAAGAACAGTAGGGTGTATCTTTCCCTTGTGATGGAGGGTACACCCTCTCATGTGACGGGCAAACCCGTCACATGAAAATGCCCGAACATGATTCTTTGATGAATGATAGTGGTTGATGCGAGCCCGGGGGTTTGGTTTTTCTCAAATCATGGTATTGAAAATAGGGACATGCTTTGTTGTAGTTTGAAATTCTGGTTTACACATGTTTCCACCAATGAAACGTCCCTAGTTTCTTACGTTCTGTTCTCACCAAAGCTTCTACTTGTACCATTGTCGTGGCACTCCTCCAACGGCATTTGACCAAGTTGGTCATTAGGTAGTGCTGAGACCTAGTGTGTAAAATAACATCTTGAACATGGATCTTTGAATGAGATTCTTGTTTTGTTCTACCTTCCAAAGTCTTCTGTTGTAAGCATCCGCAAACAACCTCATGAGGTAGGAGACTCTTCCAAATAATTACATGTCGGTCACGGCCATCAGATCGGTTTGCCGACTCACCGCATCCACAGACTTTGTTTTTTTCCACGATGTTTCTCAACGAGGTAGTCACAGTTGGACTCGAGGATATCCATCCATCAAGTTTCTCGTTCCTTTAGATTATGTTGAGTCCTTAAATATGTCAGTGTATGGTAAATAATGCAGGCAAAACATCGTTGATATTCCAGGCATCATTCTCATGTAATGAGTGCGAACATGACTGCCATTATTTCCTGGCATAAACTTGATCAATTGTTCTCCACTGCCATTGATTTGTAGAAAAACTGCTCTAATTTCTTGATCAGATGCGCTAGTGGCCATAATGTAGTTCGCTAGTGGACTTTCTAATTCTAAGGCTGGAATCAAGGTCAAAGTGTCCCTCAAAGAGTTAAACACTTCTTGTTTGTTATTTCCCTAGTTCCACTTGGCAATTTTACGAGTGAGATGGGAGAGAGGCACCAAAAATCTAGCCCAATCCCTTATAAATAAATGGTAGTAAGTGTAGAATACCAAAAATACTCAGACGTTGCAAGCATTGAAAGAAGTTAGCCAATAAGTAATTGTCTCTCATTTCATTGGATCCATGGTAAATCCCTCATTGCCAATGGTGAGGTCCAAAAATTGATCAAATGCTAATGTAACTGATGCATATCTAGCTCCTATACGTTGTTCGTCGTCATAGTTTGTAGAATGGCATCTAGAGCTCACTCAATGGATTTTCCCATCTGCGTCACTCTTGGGGGAAATCGTCATCAACGACCTATGCAAGGATACTTGAACGTGTCAAGTCTCCGGAGGCCCGTTTCCATTTTAACCTCGCATCCTTGTTCTCGGTCCAAAACGAGGGGGGTATTACCCCGAACTCCTGAATTTGCAGGAGTCTTTGATGTTCAAAACTTGAATTCCATACAAAACAAACACGAGCTTTGTTCTGGACGTAATGACGCAAAATCGTTGTGTGAAAGGCACGACTGAAGATATCGCACCAGCAATATTCCTTTTTATCTTGCACCACTCTTGCTCCTGAGGATCTCTCCTCCTTGCTCACTCTCACTGGCAAAAAGGGCAAGCGAGGGCAAGGGCACGAGGCCACGGGCCTCGCCCTCAAGGCCCTCGTGGCCTCTCGGCCGCCGATCAAGCTGGTGGCTCGATCGGCGGCTGGTGGCTTGCCGGTGGGTGGCCGACCAGTCATCTGTCCGGCAGCCGGCCACCCAGCCGGCTGGCCGGCGGCCAGCGCGTGGCTAGCCACCGGCGAGCCCGCTCATTACCGAGGGGTGGATATGAACCACCCCCTCACTACTACGAGGTGGGAGGGCCAAGCCAGCCCTCCCGCAATGTTCCTCATCACTTCTGATGAATCATCCCGGTTCATGACCAACAAGTGAGGGTGTCCGGTAGTGAGTCGTCAACATTGTACAAGAGTATTAATAATTTCAGTCACCAGTTAAACATGAACACGTGTATGGTACTTAGACTTTAGCTATAGCTTGTTGGTCAGTACGGCTAGCGGCCTCCCCCCTTTAGGCTGGAGCGTCCGCGCGACAACCATGTTGGCCGTCCCCAACCTCCTATGGTCGCTGTCCATGAATGCCACCTTGTAGGAATGTTGCTCATTCTTTTTCAATTTAGGTAACACGTCCCGCCATGCATTGATCTGTGCGAGCTGTAATCTTGCTCTGGTACTTGTTCACCACTCATGTAGGCAACCGAGATTCGTGCTCTCATGAGTTATGTTTTGGTCCACAACCGGCCGAATGGACGAGGCATTTCCTAACAACGCGCAACCGATGTGTACACTCCCAGTGCTAGAGTAGGCAAAGGATCTTGTATTGGCCATCTACAATAAAGAATGTTAATGGTGGTTGAACGGTTCAGTCAGTCGTGTCTGGAGCCAGCGGGCCCACATGAAACACACCATGAATCTTCATACTCAGCGAAAGTAGCAATTGATATGCCACTGGCCCGATGCGTGCCACAATGGGAAACAACCCAATCCACTTCAGTATATTTTTTTGTGCCCCTGGTGACTTCAGCAAAAGGTTCTTAATTCTAAGCAGCACTTTGTCACCAATGTGAAACGAGACCTCTTAACGACGTTCGCCGATACATACGACTTGTCATTGTCAAGCTGCTTGAAGGTGCCCCTTTGCCTCCTGTAACGAGAATTATTTACGCTCAACAAAGGATTGAGCAGAAGGAACCTGTCCTCCTGTACTTTCACTCTTTACGAATGAAGAGGGAACGAATGGATGCCAAGCACTATTCACCATGAACGGTGTAAATTGTGTGGACTTGTTGACAAAGTTGATTAACGCAAACTCTACCGGTGCTAGGAAATTGTCCCAGTCATCCATGAAAGGGTCCACATACATACGAAGCGCCTGACCTAGATTTCGATTGATGCACTATGTTTGTCCTCGAGTTTGAGGGTGAAATGCTGTCAACATCTACGACTCGCTCCTGAAGTACTCGTGCATCTTTTGCCATGACGTATTAGTAAAGCTTTTATTTCGATTACAGATGATGTGCACTGGCAAGCCGTGGTTCTTCACGAAATCCCCAAAGAAGAGACAATCGGTCTCCTCTGCATTCACATTAGTGGTTATAGGAATGAAGTGTGTCATCTTTGTCAGAAGATTCACAACCACTAGTATTGCATTGTGGCCACGAGTTGTGTCCGGAAGACAAGCATTCAAGTCCATGCTGGAGCTATCCCATGGAATGATGGGAAGCTATTGGAGGAGTTGAACATGCTTTTTGTTACTAGCCTTGTTAAAAAGACATGGGTCGCATGTCATGCATTACTTATGGACATTGACGCTCCATCCTGGCCAACAATGGTGGTCCGAGAGTGCTCATCTGGTTTTCGAGGTCCCACATGACCTACAACCAGTGGGTCGTGGAACTGGGACATAATCGTTACTCAAAGGTATCCCGAGTCTGGCATAAAAACTTGTTCTCCGTGCCAGAAGATTCCTACAGTCTCCACCAATTTGTACTTGTCCAGAAATGAGATTATTGAAACTAAGAATCCACAAATCATCCCATCTATATCATATTTACAAAATAATTGAAGTGGATAATCTCTTGAGACAGTTGACGCAAAGGTGTAGTGGGGTCTCGTGTTTGCAATGTTGATTTTGTAATAGCCATAAAACATCCACAGACATTGGTGGTTGCTTTAATTTCTATAAGTTGTTGACGTAGTGGATCGGCCATGTTGATGCGTCCTCGCCAAGATCTCATGTGAACAAGAATCGGCTCAGGGATTCACTCCAATGCTCCTTTTGTCTTAATACAATTGGTTGTGAGTGGAAAAATACCAATGGGTTGTGGTCGGTCACGAACATCACACCCCCCTGAGCATCCTCAGTGTAGCAATACCGCATCTTGAAAGCATGTACCACCACAAAGAGTTCTTAACCCCTAGTCTTGTACCACGTCTTTGCAGGGATGAGCTTCTGACTCTCATACACAATTGGATGACCATTCTGCACAAGGATTGCTCCAAGTCCTACTCCACATGCATCACATCAAACCACCCACAATTGCGATAGACCTGCAAGAGCCAAGACGGACGCTGTGGATAGAAGCTATTTGACTTTGAGAAATTTTGTCTCACAATCAGAGGTCCATTCCCATTGCACGTATTTTCGAGTGAGCCTGGTTAGCGGCGCTACCAGGATCAAATACCCTTGTATAAAATTTCAAAAGTAGTTTACAAGGCCGAGGAAAGACCGGATCTGTCCCTTTTTTGTGTGGCCAATCCACCACAGCTTGGACCCTTTGTGGGTTGACACAAATACCGTTCTTGCCAACTATGTTTCCAAGGTATTTGAGCTGATGTTGTGCAAACTTGCACTTGCTCACTTTGCATAGAATGTATGTTCTCAAAGGATCGGGAGGACTTAGTGCAGATGTTCTATGTACTCTTCCATTGGTTTGGACAAAACTAGGATATCGTCCAGGTAAACCAAAGTAAAAAAACCCAGTTTTTTTATGAACATCTGGATAATTTCTCCTTGGAAGGTTGCCTGGGTGTTCATTAGCCCAAAGCGAAAGAAACAGAATTGATAGTGTCCCATGTGCATTCGAAACGCTGTTTTGGATACATCATCTTCCGTGATGCGCGGTAAGGTTTGTTCAATGTCTTTCTAGTATAGCATCAAGAAAACTATGTACCATGACATTGTAATGTACCTTGTATGAACTGTTGGATCGTTTTTGTGCTATACCTCAACACGCAAAAGTCACAATGGCAAAATTGGTAGATTTTTTGGTCTCAGGAACCAATGCTAATGCACCCCTATTCAATTCCGAGTGGCGACATGTCATAAAATGTTCCATGGACAACTTTAGCCGATGCCGGATGTCGTAGTGAAAATGTCGTCCCATATCTTAATCGTCTCTACTCTCCCCTCCCCTTCTTGAGTGAATTCCGAATTTGGCCAGAACTCCCACCAGTAATTCGATCCAGCCGACTCGAAAGGACTATCGGTTTGGATGTGAATGAAAACTCTGGAGGTGTATTTTTTTGCTATTGGACCCTGAAGGATCGAAAGAGAACTAAACTTGCGACCTTGTCTTTTTGTAGCAACGCATTGATTTGGTCTCACAACTCAAAGGAAATTCAGTGGTAGTGGTAAAAAAACAGAGGCAAATCAACTGCTCATGCTACTGCTCTCATATCATTCTACCTCTCGAGCCGATCAATCTGAAATAGGACGTGTAGTTTGAACCCAGAAAAAAACTGGAACGACTTCGTGTTTGCTGTCCTTGCACCCTTCGCAGAGTTGAACAAGAAGTCTACCACACGTTATAAAGTTCAACGCTGGCGTCAGCAATCTAATGTGGTGAAGTACACACGGAAGTTCCGTAAAATCATTATCGTTGGTGATTCCGTCCAAATAAATTGCATTTTCTACACTTTAGTGACCTCAAGGGGGATATTCAGCAAGCAACTGTAACATCTAACGTTCGAAATGATGTTCCAAACATGCCAAGAGGAAGATAATGATTCAATGCCAACTAAGATGCTCGGATGCCAGCATCTAATAGTTGGTAACACCAAATCCATAATTGCTCTTGTGGTCGAAGAAAGTCTCGGTTGGGAGACACCTCTAGCTACTGGGACAAAACGAACAACCTCATCGATGTCGAACTGAAAATTGTCCAGCAATTCCACAGGAGTTTGCATCGACTGTCTAGGAGTTTTCTGGGATTTTTTTGAATGAGCTACATACGGAATCACCTCTAGAAAACAGCATCAGCCATTGGGTAGACATCTAGCGAGACATCAAACTGAAAGTTGAGGAGACCTATCGGACAAGTGAGAACAAACTGATTGAGCTAACAACACATTCTATGAGATGCTCAGTTAGGGGTTTTTCAATTCATCAACATCACCGTATGTAGCACTTGTGCTTTTCCCAAAAAAGAAGATCGATTACATGTGGCTGCTCTTGGACTACGAGGATCTAGAAGATGTCATTATGAAGAACCTTGTCCCCTTGTGTGAGCAAATGAATTTTGCATCCAACTGCGAGGAGAGGAAAAAATCACCAAATTTGACCTACAAAGTGGGTATCATCACGTATACAAATTTGACAAGGATATCTTGAAGACGGTATTCCACACCCGCTATATAAATTGCAAGATCACAGTTAAATCATTCCAACTAATGAATGTCTTGGTACTATTTATAGCAGCGATGAAAAACGTTAATTGGCCATGCCTCAATGCCTTTGTCCTCGTATATCTCCACAAAATCCTTTGTATATCCACATATCAATAGAGCACAACGAAAACTTTCAAGTATTCCTCACGATTATCAAAGTGAAACTTTGATCAGCTGCCGGGGGAGGGCCGGTTTGGCCTCCTACCTCCTACCTCGCAGTAGCGAGGGGGTGGTTTGGAAACACCCCTCTCTAATGCGAGGGCTGGCCGGTGGCCAGACACGCGCTGGCTGCCGGCTGGCTGGCGGCCGGCCGGTTGGGTGGCCGGCGGCTGGTCAGATGACTTGCCGGCCACCCACCGGCAAGCCACCAGCCGCCGATCGAGCTGGTGTCTTGATCGGCAGCCGAGAGGCCACGAGGGCCTTGAGGGCGAGGCCAATGGTCTCATATCCTTGCCCTCGCTCACCCTCCTCACCAGCGAGAGCGAGCGAGGACGAGGGATCCTCGCGAGCGAGCGAGGCACGATAGAAAGGAATATTGCCATAAGTGCCTTCCACATGAAGATTTCGTGCCATTGCGTAAAAACCGAAGCTCGAGAATTTTTAGTATGAAGTTCGAGTTCGGAATAATGACCCACTCGTTTCGGACCCAAAACAAGGGGACGAGGTAAAAATGGTAATGGGCCTTCGGAGAATTTAAGTATTCAAGTATCCATGCACAAGTTGTTGATGATGATTGCCCCAATAGTGACTCCGAGGGAAGACCCCCTAGATCGAGCTCTGGATACCATTCAGTGAACTCCAATGACAACCTAGGTCATACATAACCAATCACCTTACCCGAAAAGTTGTGTACACAAAAGTGTATTGGAAAGTGAACAGAAAAGTGAACATTGATCGTTCAAAAAAACTTCTCTATTTCATAGGAATACCTTTATTCTTTTCATGTTTGACAAGAAATGTCTATGTGGAATTTATTCACATGCATTCATGTTTATAAATATTGAGAGATCCATGAATAGAGGAATACATTGATTGATATACCGATTCTGGAGTGTATGAATTTGGGTTGATAAACTATACCGCACATAGGTACAGGAGATAAAGACACAGGCACTATAGTGGTTTTTAGAGCAGGACGACCCTCGCGACCAAGTGTGTGATGGTTGTGGCTGTTACTCAAGATACAAAACACCGCGAGCAGCTGTAGCAGCAACAGAGATGTTTGAGAGGGATATGGGCTTAAAAGATAACCGCTTAAAACATGTCCATCGTAAATTATGTTGGAAAGCTCTTGAGGAGATTTTTTTTCCTTACTAGATCTACGAAGATTCTCCCACTCGCCAAGGAGCTAGGCGGGTTTTTCTTGGAGGAGGTGGGGAGTGTCTACTCCCAAACCACCAACTTTTACCCTCCTTTCAAGAATCTTTCCTTCCTTTTCATCCAACAATTGGGACTGTGCCCCTTTCCAAGATTAGGGACTCTCACGGCCTGAGAGCATCCTGAAAGTTGGGTGACACCTTTAAGATTTTTGGCGGCTTCTCCAATGCTTTAAGCTCAAGGGAGATGTTGCCGAGAGATGCAAGAGGCATCAAGGAACATGAAGAGCAGGCCAAGGAAGACAAGAAAACAAGAAGGAGAGAAGAAATTGGAAATAGAGAGTGAAGGAGTCACTAAGAATTATTATCATTCCTCTCCCACCCTCTCCCCCTTGTATTGTGAGTGGCACTCACATTTCTTGTCATCTTCTTGAAGTGTAATTTTTTGTTTTCCTAGATTTTAGTCAGTACCAAGTACCATGAGTCACGGCTCAGGAAGAATAGTTCTAAAATTGGCGTGCTTGTGCCAGCCGTGGCAGCCTAGAAAAATAGTATTTTCCTACCATGTGATTGTGCCGATCGATGCAATCCAGGGAAATAGAAATAAAATTCATAACTATCTCACCGATCATGAGAGCAAGGAGACTTTGGGAGGTGACGCCTCCCCAAAGTTGTGGGGTGATCCTCACAACAGTCTTCACTACTAGTTACACGGACGACTGAATAACAAGTGCCAGTCCGTCCAAGACCAACAAAGGTAAGATGGTGACGGCCTCATCACACGCCCTCGGCGGACTCCAAATCCTGGAAGCTGCCGCAGCGAGCACGGTTGCCCAACCAAAGGCAACGATAACACTGAAGGCAACCCTCACAAATCTCTACGATACCGAGAGGTGTGTGGAAGCCAAAAAAATGTTCAACGAGCACGTTGATGTGCACGTAGTTGACTCACATGCAATGGATGACGTACTCAAGGAGGACCACCCAAGCATGGACCCCGACGAAGAGCACGGCATCGATGATGTCGCAGGTAACGTGGATCGCAATCATCGGCATAGTCGTGTAGCAAATTTGAGCGGATTGCTCAAGAGGGGTAAGACGCTCACCAGATTGCCTAAAGCTGCCGAAAACAGCGAGGCTGACGATAACAGTAAAGGCACCAAAAGCAGCCACGCGAGAAGTTCCCATGATCACGAGTCAAATAACGTCGCCACAGAGGCAATTCACAGTGACCGTCGGAAGCCTGCTGAGTAGGCCACCAAGGCAGCGGGCTGACTCAATATCACCACCAACGGTGGAGGTATAGCACCGCCAAAGGAGTGGGATTAGAACCCCCTTCTTACGATGTGGCCGCGATGGGGCAGTCCATCGCCCACTCGAGTTTCATGGCTGACAGCAGTCTCCATTAGAAGGTGGTACTCCTCAGAGGCATGTCCATGAACCATACCCTCTTGTAGTGGATAAAGGTGCATGGACAGCGTGAGGCCCTTTGAGGCTATCGTCGATGCTCTGACGACATCAGAGTTGAAGTTCGTGTTTACCAACCTGCTGGCCCACATCAAGCAAAGCATCACAGACCTCAACTGTGATCGACGGCTATAGTGCCTGGCCGGTCATGAGGCAACCTATTGATGCGATGACCGTGACAAGGTGTTACAGAGTGTGACCCAGGTGCGGATAAAACAACACTTGCAACGTGTCATAGGTGTTGATGCCACCGCCACTGGTAGTGAACACTTTCCTACCTCGACGACTTGGGGGCCGGTCATGAACACATCTTTCCTCGAGAGTGTGGTGATCTTCTGGAAGGACGTGAAGCTAACCGATTGGTGAAATTGCATGAAACATGTTATGCGTGTCCACAAGGTGCTACTCGGTCGGTGGGACGACCTCGCCGCGACGCGATTCGAGGACAAGCTCTTTGAGTACGTGGTCAAGGAGAATGGTGCGCAGCAATTACACCTTCAGTGGCAACCCATGCCGTAGGAAGCCTTTTGTACTATAATGCATAAGAAGTACACCGAGCATGAAGAGGCATAGTGCGCCTTCCACAAGATCAAGGACTTCAGGCAGATAGGTTGACCGCTCGAGGCCTATATTTATTTTTGCACTCGTGGAAGGAGCTAAAAGTTTCATCGAGGATGATGACACCCAGACCTTCAAGTACCCAGAGTACTTGCTATTGGAGTATGTGATGGTCTAGCCAGCGAGAAGCTGAAGGAAAATACCACAATGACGGCAACTGGCCAAGTTTGGACAAGCTGGAGGGCGTTGTATGACTACGTGAGCAAAGTGCATTCGGAGAATTTGAAGCACTACTCTAATGCATGGCCAAACGCGCATGCACAGCAAGGCTGCAACATGTGCATGGACGCTACAGGGGCTGGTGGGTCAACCGGACAACAGGGCGAGGCCAAGGGCAAGCAGTCCGCAAACCCTCCAGTCACGAAGGCTGTTGGGGACAAGATCTCCAACAACAAGTGTAGCCGCAAAATGACAAGCTACAGGAGGCACCTGAGTATCGCAACGCCGCCTTCCACGACGGGCTCTATCGCGACTGCATACAGCCTGGCTACTTTAGGGCCTAGTGCCCTGACGCTGCTAGTGGTGGGTAATAGGGCGCTGCAATGGCCGCAGCTGCAATACCTCATGGGGATGGTGCAAGAGGAGGCCGCGGACAGGGCCATCGACAGGGACCTGGTCCCGGCAATGGGCCCAGCCGTGGTAACGGGTAGGGCCGTGGTGCGGGCATTCTCCACCCCTGAGTGACGTTAGTGGGGACCACCCAGGGATAAAATTGATTTGATAAAATCCACCGAGATGGCAGGGGATTAGAGAATACTCAGGCGCGTCCTTGTAAAAAGTCAAATCATGTTGAAATTCAATTGAACAGTATTGAAAGGTTGATTCGACCTGACAATTCTGTCGACAATTGCTAGAAATGGTCCTTCCTGCCAAAAGTTTGCAGAAAAAGATGTGGAGGTAAAAACAAATATCTGTAATACCCACAATAAGGTGGCATAATCCAGACGACGATGCATTATGGGCCACAAAGGAAAGGATTGAAAATTCCACATCCAGATTTAAGGGACTCACGTATGTCGGCGACATAACGTCTGGAGGGGAGGGTATTGTGCCACGGACACATGATGACCTCTAGCATTACTACACAAAATTTACACCCTTGCATGTCATTGGTTAACATCTTGATGAAAGATATTGGTTTACACATTTCATGATTGGTTTGATTATAACTTCATAAAACATTATGATGGATGAGCTGGCAGAATTGAAGCCAATGGGCAGTCTGAATCGAGGGTATTCAACATGAAAAGGGGGTTGAGCAATGGCCGAAGCTTACTTGCTATCAAAACTAAAACAATTTACTCACAAGCAATTTTGGTACATGTTGCAACTTCCCGATGGAATGATGGGTGTGAAGGAGTAGCCAGGGTGGGAATCCCCTACCGCACATGTTGGTGGATTCTTCCAGCACTACTACGCATGTGTATGGGATCTCTTCGCCTGGCTCATGTCATCAAGCTCGTAGTTGCAAAATTCTTGCCACTAATCGGACCGTGATAGTGGAGGTTTGTCGCCAACCACCTGCTCTTCATCGCACTCACTTCTATATCATTTCCTCTTTTCACCCCATCGATGGCTTCTTGCCGTATCGTAGTTCATGTATGCTGCTTCCACACACCCTCACACAATCACTCGTTCATTCACTTTGCTTTGTCCATTGTTTCCTCCTATAGAGGGGAATTGATATTATGTGGGCTTAAGTTTTATCCATTTACAAGTACAAGGTTACCAGCGTGCTATGGATCATAATAACGGTATAGTTGGGTAAGTTGTAATGAATTTTTAGTGTACTTCAATGATAGGTTTCACAATGTCAAGTGCATACATGTAAACATGAAAAGTAGGGGTTAGGTGCTGTTGAGGTCTCAGGTTCTCAACAAGTACAACATGCATGAATTCATGACGTGACTGGTCACATTGAGAAAACTCATGAAGAATCCAGGAGTAGAGTGAAGAGGGGGAGGGAGGAGTTCTATACTAACAACAACCAGCCAAGACTCGTCTTTGTAAAACTATAGCAACGTGAAAAGTGGTCCAAACATGATCAGAACATGGATACCGTTTTTGAAAATCTTATGGACCACTCTCGAGGGTAGTTAAACCTGTTTGGAACCTCCAAAACAAAATTTCACATGTTGCTACGTTCAGGCATAAGCCTCTGAAAATTATGTGCTAAATTCTAGACTGGTGTATGGTGGGTCGTGAATGTGATGAGAGAAATTTCCATGTAGTAAGTTAAGCGAATCATATGCACTGGTAAGCTCTAATTGACTTTGACGTAGATGGGGAAGATGAGGCTGAAAACGTGAAGGATTCTTCTCTTTTAACCATTGCCACTTCAAGCATTGTATGCCTTGCATGCCTTGCACCAACTTCCTATTGCATGTACCCTTACACCATGTCTAACGAGATGTCACATTGTGAATGTATCTTTGTAACTCTATCACTTATCTCTAGCTCTACTACATATCAGCTGGCCTATCTTAGGCATTGTTAATTCAATGGTCACTCAAAAGGCACTGAAGTCACTAACGTAGACAACTCCACCCTTCCTATGAATAAGTGGATCATGCTAAACAGGGTACTGTGTCCATGGATAAACTTGTGATGTCTCATAGAAAAACATCTAAGTTCAGTTACATCGTGTCATTCTTTGACTTAGATGTATAGTGGTTCATGTTTTAGGGACCTTGATACTCCTGATGACAGGTTTTTATTTGAAAAGCATTTTTCAGCCTTCCGACACAGCTTGCAAACCAATGTCTGGCTTACAACTCTTTGAAATTCACCTTCGTGGAGTAATGGAAACAGTAACACTTCACTCTTGCAACTCCTTGGCTGCACTTGTAGCACCATACAACAATGAGCTATTCATTGTTGTATCCCCCATCGAACTCTCTTGATTTAGGTTATCAATTTTGTAATAATATTGTTTAGGAGGATGATTATTTGGAAAGAGCTCTTTTGATCTGAGATGAGCTTCAGTACTCAATTGTTTCCTCGCATTTATCCTTTCCCCACCATGGTCCTGATACCATTCCAACTTCCATCTGAGTAGGGGTTATATTCAAAGGTGACTACCCCCTATCAAGATGTAGGGTGTGATCTTGTGGTCATGATTACAGAACAAAAAACAAAGAGGTGTGGAGTTTAGGATCATTATCCATTGGATGCCTTGAACCCTAGTGTTGTAGTCAACATTGCCGATTACTACCGTAGATATAGTAATCTTTTGCAAGTCATCCGGAAGGCTGTGGATGGCCAACGGTAAGAAGATATTAAACCGTTATCATCATAGAAATAGAGGTGTGTCTTGGTTGTCACGATAATCATTCTTTGGATCTGCACTCATAGTCTTCCATGTTTTCATGCCTATGTAGTCGCTATAACTTGAAGCACAAATTTGATTTCTTGTTCAGCTTACCAAAGAGGGTGGACGATACTTGCTTGAACTTGTTATATGAAACCGGCAGAATTATCAGAACTTTTCCATTGGGTTTGACCCAATTGAGAGGTACATTGCATAATGCTGATGATGCAAAACCGTCATTACAAGGTTGGAATTCCAACTTGAAGCTATGCTTGTTACAAGAGAGGTTACAAAGTCATTTTCTTCTGTTTTGAAGTTGAATCCATAACCATTGAAACAAAAGAAGAAACCCATCCTTCTCACCTTCATTCTAGGTCCTTTGGAGTTCTTAGAGTCTGACAGCTTGGAAATTATGAGGCACAGATAAGAGTTCCGAGTTTTTCTTTGTGGTATAGATGACCCTATTCTTGATGTGAATTTCCATACACCACTGAGTCAAGTTTTTCGTGTAGGTGCTTCTTCATGCTCTTCATCGTCAATAATCTGTTGTGAAATTCATCGCTGATCCAAGCCTGTATTCCCGTACCTCCTGCTGAGCCTCAATGTGACAATCCAATGGAAAGTGGCAGCGGAGTTGGAAATGCTGAGTTTGTTGGATCTACCACTTGGCTTGTTGACAAGGTTGACAAACCAGTGCAATTGGGAGCCTATGGCACCTTCTTGTGCTATTGACCTGGAGCCACTTGACGTTGTGAAATATTGTCCCTTTATTGCCAGAGTCTTTGTGGATCGCTATTGTATTTACTAGATGCGCTTCTTCCAAATCAATAACTCTGATTTTTCATCGATGATTTCCTGGAAAGGAATCAGATTTCACAGATTTTCTGGAGGCATGTGAATGGTTTTCATGTATACATATATATATATATATATATATATATATATATATTGTAGTATTTGGATGTCCCTCCAACACCAATACAGCACGATACTCAGTGTTCCATGGATGAACGTTTTAGCAGTTCAGTGGTAGAAGGTAACAGCATCGTAAAATTCAACATATATAGATGCTAAAGTGACCCGTAGTTGCAGCTATCATGCTCCAAGAACGAGTGTTGGATAATTTAGTGCATGTTCACATACACGATGTCATAGAAGAAACATACCATACTGCCACATGAATTCGTTACAATATTATTTTTGGGGACAACGAAATCAAGTTTTTGGCTTCGCAAGCATATTATTTCAGGCATAACGAATACGAGTTATTATTTCCCTGAGCGGTAGGTTCAACATCGCCGTCACCGGTCGGCCCGATGTGCTAGGATGACGACAACGAATTCAAAAGTGCACCGCAACGTTATTCGCGGAAGAGGTTCTTGGCTGCGATTTGAGTGTTTGAACACGTTTTTGCTGAAGGAAACACACATCACCCAAGGAAAAGGAAGCATACCAACAAAATCAAGTGTGCACTTGGTACCAATTTCGTTGTTTTTAAGAACAACTTTTTAATCATTTTGAGTTCGAACTTTTTGTGCACCATGGAAAATATTTTTTTTCAACGAATTCATGTGGCACTAGTGTAGTTAGGATCTATGTTCTCTTTAGGTGTGATGTGAAGATGTTGGATTATGACCACCCTAGCCTTCATGGGTGCTCATACACTAGGTCCATTTGTAAACGAATACGATATGCTCTGTTTGCTTTTGGTACTTTCTCGGTGGTTGGGACACGGACGTCCAGTGACATGTTTCATTGCCATGGGAAACTCTATTAAATTGTCTTTTCTTTCATGATATATCTTACACGCTATATCAACATTTGAACATGATTTCAATACCATGTACATTTTCCTTGTGGCCAAGACCTGGGTACTTAGTGAAATGTTCCCATTCCTTAAGAGATTGTGTTAGGTTGGTCTAATGATGGCTGGGGTATGTGCTCCCTATTGATCTTTTTGGACCCGAGCTGGGTGATGGAGCCTGGGGGAGCAGCTAGCCTTAGCATGTAAGCCCATTTGAGGCTCGTCTTTTTTCTCTACTTGTTCTTCACCAGATAACGTAAAATATAGAATGACTGTGGTAGTGTCTATGTTTTACTCAGATCCACATGTCATGCCATTCTTGTGCATAGGCTTGCATGTCATCTAGGATATTCCAATATATTCTTTTGCTAAAAAAAAAAGCCCTCTCTGAAGGGTTGTAAATCATATACTTTCCTCAATGCACGAGAGAGGAGACGTATGGTTCCCAAGAGAGGATGGTGGTTCATATGTCTTTACATCAGCATTGGAATATTCCTAAATACTGCATAAGTTCCCCTAGTTCTTTTATGGTGAAGCAATCAAAGAAGGTGATTTCCTCTGCCTTTTATGCACTATGGTTTGATGAGGCAAGGACAAGGTACGAATCCTCAATGTATCCCTGAGTTTCTTGAGAAATATGGAGAAGTGAAATGGTGTGCTTCGAGTGCTGAATCACACCTTTCTGCTTTATGCTGGGGCCCCAGAGGCTTCCTGGACTAATGCCGGACGCTATGCCACGAGAGTACAAAACTACTACCCTGACAAGCACCTTCCAGAATTCATCCTAGCTGAACTTCGGTCGGACTTACAACCCAACGATTCTCCTCCTCAAGTGTTGGGAAGTACAGGATTTGCGTTAATGAACAACACCAACTGTGACACTTCGCATCTCTAAAACGTGGGACTGTGTACCACACAATGCATGTCTATGGATTTGACACTTAAGCCCAATGGCTACATCTTCTAATATCCTGAAACAAAAAGATAACAATGCAGCATCGATCTTCACTTCGACGAAATAGCTCTCTACTTCTTAAAAAATCAGAAATATTGCCTGCCCCACTGTCCTGGACCCTCTTCTCACAACAGCCAACATCACTTCCAACTCTAGCAACTCCACCTGCCTCTGTTTCCATCCATGCAAGCTTCACCTTCTCAGCCACTTGATCAACCTCCTAACTCCAATTTGCAAGTTTGTTCCATCATCATCCACCAATTTTGACAAAAATTCATGTGATATCAGAGAAAATTCCATCTCTCACCAATCCTCGTTCAAGACTTCCATCAACAACCCCTCCTACTACCTTAGCTGGGCCTCCAACACCTGGTCCATTAGTTCGATAATCCAAAATAATCAACAAAGCAGTTGGACCCACCACCTCGACTGACACTGATGGAGACCTTAATCTACCAAGAGGATCACTACTTTGAGCTCAATTATGTGTTGTTTCTCACCTCCTTGATAACTGTGAGACATTTTCTACCTACCCTCTTCCATTCGATGCCTTTCACACTCCTATCTAGGCGCTGCTTTCTTCAGCTGCCATTGCTGACCACCAGTCAGACTACTCCAATGCCTACTCCCAAAACTCATGAAGAAGCAATAACTGGTTCCCATTGTGCGTTGTAGTACAACAATTTCCGATGAACTTGCTTCCTCAGAAGAAAAATCCACATTCACATAAATACCGGGTCCTCTGTTGACCAATATCATGGCTTTTAAGTGTGTGTTCCGTGTGAAAATGCATCTTGGGAAACCCACTGAGTACAAAGTCCGGTATGTGGCCAATACGTTATCCCATGACCATGGGATAACCACTTTCACACTTTCTCCCCAACGGCTACACCCACCATCCTTCATAATCTGCTCCATGCTGGTGCCACTGATGACATGGTGATTTATGTCATAGATGTATCAATAGCACCTCTCGAAGGTAACGCACACAAAACAAAACCATCTACCTTGCATACTCCCTAGGATACATGCCGTCCAGACTATACATTGTCTGATGGCTTCACCGACCTGTCTATAGTCTAAAACACTGTCTTTGCAAAAGGCATGCTAAACTTTGCACCACTCTCCTTGTCCTCTGTTTCATGCATTTTTCTACTATCCCAATTCTCTTTTTCAGCAAGAAAGTCAAGAAGCTCATGTGAGAGAAATCTGTTGCCTCCGCTGGTCCGGATCTCCAATAGTGCTGTTGAAACAAGGCATTCAGTATTAGGCCCATTTTGATGGAGGCTGGCTTGGAATTTGCTTTAAAATTGGAGAGGAACTATGGCTTCAAAATGAAATTGGCTGTCAACTATCGTGATAAAGTACTCGCATCCTTGAAGGGAGGTGGACTGCATAGAAACGACAAGACTCATGTGTAGGATCTCAAGATGCTGTTATGTGAGGATGAGTTTATGTGTGGAGCTTGTCCAAGATGCAAGTGGTGCATGAAAGGACTGCCAGCGTAGATAGAGGAAGAAATGGTGGCAGACAGGTAACCATATACTTGATCTGAAGGTTAAGGAGGGCATTGAATTTTGTATGAAACAATCAGTGATGGTGAATTAGAAATGGGCTGGAAATACTTCTCCATTCACAAGAATGATACATTGCTATGATTTCCACAAAGATGAAGGCTGTTTCGAGAACCCTCAGTCAAAAGAGGTTTTCCCAATTGGTTAAGATTTCCAGGAGCTTGTTGTTTGTAGTTGTCTTCGTTGTGTTCTGGTCACTGTAACGTCCTCTACTTCTTCCCTGCTGCTTCTATTGACTGTCACAACATCGTAGGTTGCTCAATCAGAGCCGCATGTCATTCTCTTTCATGAATTATAACACGGAACGCACGACTGCTCTAGTCCACTTGTGGATCATACCAGTGCAGTAAATCCTACTTCAGGATAATATTGTGTTTGCTCATTAAACAAGTCTGCTAGACTGTTACATTATGGAAAATATCACTGTTCAGCTAGAGAAGTTTGCAAAGTCGACAAAGTATAGTTGTCCATTGACAGTTTTCCCTTCAAATTTCTCTTGTTTGTTCTTGAAATCAAGCTTTTGGAGCATCTCATTACTCACAGAGCTCTAATGCACATCAATCCAATAATGCAGGTACCATTTCACAACTTTTGCAACATCTTGGCTGCCCCTATACTAGTTTGCCCAATTTGTTGTCCTCATACCTCGGTGATGTTATTACAGGTGCAGCCAAGATGTTCAAATGTGCGATAGTTTTGCAAAGATTTTTCCGACCAGCCAGGAGCTTTGTGGTCTAATCCTGTCCTTGTCCTTTCCCAATCGCTGGAATTTTTCTACAACTTCTCCCCTTTTGGCTTGTTGATTGATGACGTCGGTTTCCAGTGTGATCAAAGGTATCTTTGGAGTGTGAATTATAGCCGTTATAATAAGAATGGTGGCTTTAGGATCACGACCCTTTCGATTCATAAATGTGAGCATCATACTTGGCATCGTCAATGAAAACAACTCCTGTAATAATTTGTGAACAGTAATCTTAGCTGCCAAACATTGTATTCACTCACCGTATGTCATGCTTGAGGCAGCCGTTGTTGTGAAAACACAGTTCATCGAGGCCAATGTCACTGTAATTTCTGATTTTACAGAAGTTCCTTGTGTACTCTACCACACTGGACTCCACACACAATGGTAAAAGCTTGTACTATGCGTCAGACTTATCATTCGGCTTCCATAACATTGTTATGATAGCATGCGTAAAGTCATCCAGAATTTGAAGTATATCTTTTCAATCTTGCCATGTTGGATTGATCCGCTTGAGGGGTACAATGATGTGCACTCCATGACGTGAGAGAGGTCGGGTAAGCATTTGATCTGGCCTCCCAGTCTCCTGCTGTCGTTGGTGTCCTTTAGAGGAGACCATGAACTGAGAAGCAGACCATGCACAAGCAATTTTGAGATCAATGTTCTATCAGTGATTGTTGACCCCTGTGGTGGTGAATTACACCTCCAAACTTATCAGGCACATCTCAACCGTCGGTCCCTTTAGATTTGAAAAGTTGAACGGATCATAGAGCACTGGCCAAATCTGGGAATTACTCGAGAGTTGGCTATTGCATTCGGTCAGCACTGCTTCCTGTATGTGTGCATTATCTAGCTCCTCCATCATTGCAATGAGGTTCTGCGAGAAGGTTTTAGAAATAGTTGGTTATTGTGGCTTTTGGTTCTTGAGAGCTTCTGATTCATGCAGTGTTCACAGTTGTACCTCGGGCATCGACACATCGCCTCGAACATTGATGTGTAGATGTATCAGGCATCAGTTACATCGACACATCGACATGCAATTCTGCATATGACCCCTTGTGGAAATGTTCTGCCACCTTCACAACTCGGCCAATTCCTATGAAATCATCACTCACATCAAATCTTTTCATGCCACATGTATCAAGCATTGCACGGATCACATAGAACTCCATAACTCTCTTACAGTTTTATGTAGACCTATCTTAACCGGATTGACAATGCACTACATTTCAGCATTCATATCTGGCATGCACACTTAGCTGAAACAACTCCGTGTGCACAGTCTACTCACGGAAAGAAAGAATCACATTTTGTAAGTAGCATTGCCATTCACAATCATGTAAGCAAAGATGACGTTTGCAACGTTTGCATGTTGGGAGCACCAAGCAGTCCAATAAAAAAGCAACAATACAGTTTCAGAAGGCAACCCAGTTCAACATGCAACAACCTGCACATCACAAGCATGACCACCAAGCCCATGGAGCCCTCCACACTATGGTGCATGGCTCATGGAAAGCAGGCTGCAATGCAAGAAGACTGCACATCTGAACCTGCATGACAGGGGGGGGGGGGGCATCAAGCACGGGTCTTGCGCTTCTGCTGCTTCTCTACTGCATTGGCAGCACTCCCCGCCGCCATCCTCTTGCTCATCCTTGCAGCTCCAGTTGCACCACCTGCAGCACCCACAGCAGAACTCCCAGCAGCACGTCCAGCAGCACCCCCAGCAGCATGTTGTTCTTCTATGCCCCATGGCCACTGCTATGGGTTGACGGACAGGTTGGGCATGCACTGCTCCCTTGGAGTAAGTCCCCCAAACCTTGTTCGTGGTGCAAGTCCAAGTGAGACACCAGAAGTGTAGCGCAACGGATAGCATGTTGGACTTAGGGACAACAGGTCCTGCGATCGAGCCTTGATGTGCGCAGGAGGTTTTTTGACCTTCTAGCACAGGGGAAGTTTCTTAGACATTTCTCCATGCATGAGGAGAGTGCGCCACTTGGCGGTCAGTGGATNTAAGCCCCAGGAGTTAGTCTTTGACTAGCACCTCGCGCGAAAGTGACCAAGTGTTAAGTGGACACAGTTGCTAGCAAGTGATTGCCTAGGAACTGCTCAGTGTGGAACCGTGATCCTGAGGGTGATATCTTCTCCTAGCTGAAATGCTAGGAGCGGACGGCAGGTGCTATTATGTCGGCCCTGTTTTCTAGTCCGTTTGCCTCAGGCCGGTTGACACAGCACGTCCAGCAGCACCCCCAGCAGCACGTCCAGCAGAACCCCCAGTACCACGTCCTCCTACACCTCCAGAAGCACCTCCAGCTGCACCTCCAGCAGTACCTTCAGCAGCACCTCCAGTTGCACCTCCAGTTGCACCTCCAGTTGCACCTCCTGCTGCACCTCCAGCAGCACCTCCAGCTGCACCTCCAGCAGTACCTCCGGCAGCACCTTCAGTACCAACTTCAGCATCTCCTGTAGCTGCTTCTGCTGAACCACCAGCACCCGCGCTTGCAGCAGCAGCACATGCACGCGCGGCAGTCCGTGTAGTTCCTGCTGCAGCTGTAGAACATGCCACACCTGCAGCTGAGATGGAGGTCACTGCCTCCATCATGCTACGGCTGCGGATCGGCCTCGCATGGCTCGGGCCCTCCACCTCTGTCGTCACACCCTCCTGCCCTTCCTCCTGCTCCTCCTCCTCTTCTTCACCTCCCTCCCCATCTCCACCCTCATCACCCTCATCTCCCTCATCCCCTGCGTCCTCACCATCACCTGCCTCACCCTCTCCATCATTCCACCCCACCTCAGTGAGCTCACACTCATCCTCACAGTCGGAGGCATCCTTGTCAGCCAGCCAGCTTGCATCGTGAGGCCTGCGCTTGCTCATTGCTTTGTAATGCTTGCGCAGGCGCACATTGCAACGCACAAGCAGCTCAAGCGTGCTGACTTTGAGGCGGTTGCGGCGAGCTGTATGGATGAGCTCGTGTGCAGAGAAGGCTCTCTCGCACTCGGAAGACGAGCATGGCTGGGTGAGCATGCGCATGGCCAGCTTGCGCAATGCGGGCATGCCAGCCAGGCACAGCTCATGCCACTCATGCGCAGGCAGCAAGCCAGTCCTCACCTTCAGCACCGCAGCCTTGGCTCTAGCGTTTGTTTTTGCCGTCACCAATGGGTCAACCACCGTGCTTGTCTGGCCGTTTTGAAAAGCACGGATCTCATCTTGAATCTGGTCGTGCTCGTCCGCGGGGACCAAGGCATCCACGACGGCCGACCATGTTGTGACAGTCTCGGCATCGCCGCTGAGGTTGTTGCCGAAATGGGTAGGGTGGAGGCGCCTTGCTGCTGCGTACAGGGGGCAGTTCATGTCTGCCTTCCAGCGCTGTGATAGCCTGCTTGTTGCAAGCTGCACCTGTGCGGCACCGACGCATGCCGGCTTGTTGCCTCTTGGATCACCCAACTTGCCCAAGTCCTCCATGGCGTCAAGCAGCCCCTCATAAATATCGGCCACACCCTTCCCTGGATGGTCTGCTATACGTAGCACCTTCACCAAGGGCACAAGGAGGTCGCGAAACTGCTTAACCTACACCCAAAAAACCTGCCTCTTGATCATGCTTCGCACTGACTTCTTGCGGGCCTGAAATCCAGCGTCGCCTTGGCTGCCCATCTCTTTCCACTGGGCAGCCTGCACCATCTTCCACAGGAATGGCCGCATGTCGAGCAGACGCTGCAACACGTCGTACGTTGTGGCGAAGCGAGTTTCACAACGGGGCAGCAGCACACGCCCCCCACTCTCCTGCTTCAGCCACGTTCTTGGCATGTCGTTGTTGCGGAAAAAGGCGACCAGCTTCTCCGCCTTGCTGATGATTGCAGCCCCCCACTCACTCTTGCCAAGATCCTTCATGACCAAGTCGATGTTGTATGCGCAGTACCCCTGGAAAAAAATCTGGGGGTAGCTGTCCTTCAAATCTTCAAAAGCCCTCTTGTTCACGTTGGTGTTGTCGCAGACAACACCAACAACGTGCTGCACCCCCACCTCCTCAATGGCCTGCTCGATCATCCCCGCCATGTGGTTGGTGTTTCTCACAAGGCCGCTGGCATCACGTGAAAAAATGTGGGAGGAGCCGCCGATGTTGACGGCCATCGCGTTGTAAATGGGCCGAGATTGCTCGTCGGCCCACTCATCCACGGCCAAGGAGCAGCTGTAGATAGCCCAATGGTCCTTCAGCGGCCTGTCCAGCTTAGGGAGGATGGTGTCCACGACCTTGTCGCGGTGGGGCAGCCTGAATGAAGAGGTTGTGTGCTTGGCGGTGGAAATGACCTCCATCATGGGGGCCTCCTTGCAGAAGGAGATGGGCAGCGCCTTGTACGCCATGAGTTTGACAATTGTCATCTGGCACTTGTCATTGTTGGCCTGGTCTGTGAAACCCCTCATGCTGCTCTGCCTCATGCCGGCCATGCGGTTCACATCAACCAAGGGCATGGCGTTCAGGATCGCGTTTCCCCGCTGTGCAGCTAGCATTGTTGCAACAGCCTGCAGCTCTGCTTCTTACTGCTCCTCCTCATCTTCGGCGGTGATCCTCGCTCTCTCCCTCTGAGCCGCCCTCTCCCTCTCTTCCCACATCCCTGCCCATGCAACTGGCTTGTCCCTGGTGCCCCAGGACTCGCCCTTGCCGTTGTAGAGGCGGCCACAGTGGGGCTTCCAATCACCTGGAGGGATAGGAGTCCGTTCCAGGCCCAGGGCATCGCGTGCAAGGGGTGGGGGATGCGGGCACTTGGCGATGTTGGCGTTGTTTTCTCCGAAATGGCCCCTGATACGGTCGCAGGTGCCGGGATAGATGCCGCCACATGAACCGCACTGGAACCCCGCCTTCTTTGCAGCCGTTGGAGAAGGTTTCAGGTGGCGGGAGAGGGCAAGGGTGAGAAAATCTCCCCTGCATGGTGCCACTCTGGGGGGCTCCAAAAGCGGCGGCTCTGACGATGATGCTGTCATTGAGGATGAAGCAGCCGCAGACATGGTGCTGAGGAGGGGACGTTCCAGGAGTTGAGGGGCCTGGTTTTCCCGTGCCTAAGGCACGGAACTTGACACTGAGCAGGGGGGAGACCGTAGAGGGCCATCGCTGACTGACTAGGCCACAGTCCGTCGTGCTTCCTAGCCGAGCGTGGCCAGAAATTTGGCCTCGGTCAGAGACAACCCCGTTGCCGCAACCACTGCACGTGGCAGCATGCTCCATTAATTTTTCTAAACCCCGAGCGGAGTCTACCACCATACAAAAATTTGACATACTGTACGTCAAACGACGAGTGGTACTATGCTCATGGTGGTTTCCTGTTCGATAGTCCTTCAAACCACCGTTTGCCAAGTAAAATGTCATATTGAATGTGTGAACAAATTTGTATTCGTCGAAACAGTTTGAGCAGCATGTGTGGAGCGAGCCGTTCGCCACGATTGTGGCCGAAGTGGCTTGTCCGACGTGTTCACTGCAGATAATTGGCAGCGACATCGCACCTGGTTGCCTTTACAATCGCCATGGGATGCACCACATTGGTGGATGTTGGCACATCCGACGGCGCGGAAACACGATCCTGTGCCGCATGAGATATCAGGCTAGATGCCGGCGAAGATTCTTACATAAATATTTACAGTGCCATTGTTTTCGACCAAAAACAAGGTGCAAACCCGTGAAAAATGTCTCAAAATATGGCATGTAACAGGGAAAAGCAGTCGACCAATGCAAACATCTGAATATGATTCGACGCTCAAAACAGAGCATGCAAAAAAATGAGAGCACAAAAATATGAGAGCTAAACACCCTTACGGTTACTGCAGAATTTCAAACATGCAAACTACGAAAGTCAAAACCTCTAACTGATGAGATTCCAAGTATTCCAGTAAATCCCTGCTTTGACTTACTTTTATGGTATACTTTGATGAAGTTGGACAACAGTAGACGACAACACATCGATGGACGTCGATGCACACCGACAACACATGTTGAGTCAGCCGGCCGAACGCGCCTCAAGTGGCGAGGGGGACCCCACGCCGGTGCGTGGACCGCACATGTTCGCACACAAAAAATGTGAAACTGCGACATTGATGTTACATCGATGTTCATCGATGTCTCGGGGTCGCGGTATAGGGGTTACCACGGACCCCGATGGCAACACTGGATTCATGTCACCAATTATGCGGGCATGTTGGTTGATTTCTTCTCCCACTACAACAAGTGTCACTCCAACTGCTCCGACAGAGCCTGGTGGATTTGTTGTCGGTCTGGTCGTCAGCACCATTGGCACCGTGTTACTGTGTGGGACACCTGGAGAGTGTCGAGAGTCACTTGCTACTTACCCCCATCACCGGAGTCTTTGCAGGCTTACCGTTGTTTGTCAACGGCTGCCCTCGAGAGGTCTTTGCATGGTTGGTCATGAACGTAAAGGTAGAAAATTCCACGTGCTTGGTCAAGGGACTCGTGAACAATAAGGACATGAAATTTCCCCACACTTGGCCTCAACATCCATTGTAGTGTGAGACATAGATTGAATTTGGCTAAAACAATTGTTAATATGGTAATTGAAATTGCGTAGGTTGTCATAAAGGCCCTAGTTTTTATGCAATGTGTCGTAGTCCTACCACTTGAAATAATATTGTGCCACTGGGGTGGTGTAAGGCCCTAGTTTTTATGCAATGTGTCTTCCACGGCATACTCCGTACCCTTGTCTGCTAGCGAAGGCGCTGGACGAGGCGCATCTTCGTTAGGGAAGTGCTTGCTTGGGTCCCGGTAGAGTTTGAGAAGGCCATATGGATGGCCACATTGCTAGGTGGGATGAAATTGGCCATGATAGGTGTCCGCTTCTCCTTCACAAGGAAAGGACTTAACAGCTTAGGTATGAGCTTTGCTCAATCTTGTGCTCCTAGCTTAGTGTTCACTGAGTTGAGTAAGATGCGATCACCCGGCCGAAAATTGGTGTGCGTCCAATGCTTGTCAGCAGCTGACTTCATCTCCCCTTGATGTTTTTTTCACATCTCTAGTGTGTCTCATCCAAAGTGTTGCAAATATCATGTCATTAGGTTTCGACTACTAGTATGTTGCTTGAACTTGGCAAACTTGAAGTTGTGGGCAGTCTGCCGTTACACCAAATCAAAGGGAAGTTTGTTGTTGAATGCAAAGGTCGCAGAGTTGTATGATTTTCAGCCATTAGTAGCTTGACTTCCTAGTCAAATCTATATGATTCAAACAGAGTTTGGACCTGTTATTTGAGCGTATGATTGGTTTGCTTGGTCTTCCCATCAGGCAAGGGATGAACAGCCGTTGATAACTGGATCCAATTGCCATGGCGAGTCATTATTTTGTGCCAAAAACTGTTGATGAACCTTCCATCTTGGTTTTTGGTGATGAAGTAGGGAGAACTATGTAGATAGACGAAGTGGTTGAGGAACAACTGTGCCATTTCTTCAATAGTGACCTTTCTCGTCATCCGCATGAAGTGTTCTATTTATGATGAACGGTCGACCACCACATTATATGTGCCAAACCCTTTGGCATGATAGGAAAACCCTTCACAAAGTCTATGGCTCTTGTAGTAGCTAGATCAAACCAAAGGGTTTGGTTCTTATTCAATTTTGGCATTGACAAGCGTTGCATGTTTCATCATGGTTTGTGAAGTCAGTTTGCATCTTGTCCCACTACTGGTAAATTGAGTTCTTTTAACGGTTTTATGTGTTTGGTGAAGGCTCTGCCCGAACCAAACATAGAAAACCCTACATTGTATTAGGGTTTGCTTGTAAAAAAAAGGGGGCAACTGCTCCCTCGCGATTCTTGCATGGGAGCCAAAATCACGAGAGGGTTGAAATTCCCCATCTCACTTCGTTCGATCATCGGCGCATGCCGCTGATTGAGCATGGTGAAGCTAGTGGACGCTCTGGCGAGTATCTTCAAGCGGCAGGTAAGGCTCCAATAACCCCCTCGCGGAACAGGTAGAAGGATTATTGTGCCATATGAGAAATGTGAAATGACAAAGATTGTGGTCGTTCCTTTTCTACACACAGGAGTAGGTTAGCGATGTAAGGGTTAGGTGCACAGGGTGCACAATGTTGTACTAAGGTGCACAGGGTTACGTAGTAACCTGTGCCATTTTGGTTAAAAGGGGGAACACAAAAAAAGTTGTGACTGAAATCCTAGGAAATCAAATAATCATGTGAAAATCATTGCATTCAATTTGTAACTTTTAGATAAACTTTTTTTGGTTAGGAGTCTATTTCTAAGTTTGACTTCTTTTCAAAATCCTTCCAAATGTGATGTTCTCCAAAAACATCTTATGAAATTACTATTTTCAAAACAACATTTTAAATTTAATTTGTGTACATTCTTCTTGTATTCTACTCGTTTTCCCGCATGGAAAATTTCCATGGACTATGTTCCGCATATTCATTGTATCTGTACATGTGTTCATGTATGAATACATGAATATGCATCCACCTATAACTGGAATTATAATTACCAAATGTATTCATTCCATGTAGTATTTCCTTAAAAAATGTTTGATTTGACCATCATATGCAAACAATCCATCGTGACTTTGTCTTTGACCACCAATTGTAATTACAATATAGCTAGTACTTCGTGTTACATCATTGTTGGTATTGTTGTTGTTTATATATATATATTATATATATATATATGCAGTATTTCATCCTTCTTCAGCACATGGATTCAACATTCAGATTGTCGTAATTTTTAAGCTGAAACAGAATACATAGCTTCAACTATCTTGGAGTGTGTACAAGTTGGTTCCTCGCTATTTCATCTCGCATCCAAAGAATGTTATGGTCAAATGAGCTCGTCTCGTTGACCAGCACATAGCACGTGAGATAATAAAAGTTAGTATGTCTTTAAAATCTGGCTTTGTAAAATATTCTTGGTTTATTTCCCGTGTCCTTCACAGACACAAAGGATGAGTCACAGACCCTAGGTTGGTGGGCGTCCCCAAAACAGGTCCATAAACTCATGTCAATAGGTTACTAGTGTTACATACCTGATGTACACGAGTCCCTAATCTTTCGAGTGAGCATTTTTGTCATTACACAATTAGCCCACAGCACACTGAGACCTCGATTTTTCACTCTGACGGTCAAGGGAAATTCGGCCAACTATCCTCACCCTCCGACGAACCTTCTCGTATCTTTGAACAACTTTGACCACTTTCAAGAATCCACGACAGAAGTATCACCACCTTTTGGTCGATTTCTTGATACGTCAAGACATATCTAGATTTATAAAGATGCTTCTTGCATCTTCGTCGTCAATCCTTGAAGCCCCCCGATTTCCCGGTGGAGCTTCTCGAATCCGACCAATCACGACAGAACTCCACACGCGTCGCTCGACGATTGACCCAACAAACACGACTATGCATCATTCGTAACTCGACACTTTTATATACATGGCCGATCATTTCGACACTTGTCATCGAATTTCACTCACCACTAATCATAATTTGCTCAATTGTCCCAAATTCTCAATCGTGGTTTTCCTCGCAACGTCTACCTATTCACCATCTACGCTCCATTCGGCATAACACTTGGTATCAGAGCGTAGCAATGCTAGAGAGGCATCCGAATACTTTACCCATCAGGAGGACTACCTCACACAAGCCGTTAGCGCATCTCGCACGTCAAGATTTTGCAGACTTTGCGACTACGATGGGCGAGCGCACCCGACGACCAGCAGCGGGTCTTCGTCGACAACTTTGGTGATGGAGGAGCAGAACGTGCCTATGCACGTGAATCATAAAGTGGCAGCAAACGCTGGCTTGGCAGGCTATGTGGCAATTGGATCAACCCCTACGGCTCCAACAACCAATCCGATCACAGATCGAATGGCGGTAAACCAACCGCTGTCACTGTTAGCCTCAATAATGACAGCCAGAATGACAAGAGGCACCGGAAAACATGCACGGATCAGCAAGGAAATGGCGAACCGTATCTCCACGCTTGAGGGGATCAACAGCAATCTGCTCCAACAAGTCAATGTCCAGATGGAGGCTCTCCACAATGCCAGTGCACGAGAGGCGGTCTTCGTCAAGAAGAATACCCACCTCTTGAGCAAACCCAAGATGTAGCTGGCCTGTCAAAAACCGTTCGATCCTGCAAATTCCAATGGACCAACGGGTTGGATGTGGTTGACGAGTCCGGAGGTGTAGTTCACCGTTGATGGGGTCGACGAAGATAAAAAAAATGATTGACCTCGCGGCTGCGCTTTTGTGTGGCATGAAATTAAGTTGGTGGTCTGATTTAAAGGTCATCTAGCGGCAACAAGAGACTGGCGGGGCCTCATCAACGACCAATGACACCCATCTCATATCACCGACCGCAAGCATTCTACCCTTGGTGCTGATCAACTCGCAATGGCAAGACGCGCTGATGCCACCAACCGACTGGAACGAGTTATCGCGCGCAATGCTTGCACGATTTGGAAGACTAAATGAGAAGTTAGACACTCGGTACATGCTCCAGCGTCTCCGTCAGCAGTCTAGCGTGGCAGGGTACACGTAGACATTACATGAGATCATCACTGGTACAGACATTGCCCCCAAAAAGCGATGTTTTCACTACAACAACGGCCTCAAATGAGACATCCAATGAACGATTGCCATTTTTGGCATCCAAAATGACTTACGATGGATGATCGAAGCAACAGGAAGGATCTAAAGCACCGACTATAGCGCTCAGATCCAGGAATCCTACTGCTGGCAACCTCCCAACCAGAATTATTACGGTAACGGAAACAGCCAGTCAGGGGACTCCTTGACTCTAATGGAAGTGGACGCCGTGGATCAGAGAGATACACACACCTGCTACAACTGTGGAAGAGTCGGTCTCATCACTTACAATTGTCGAAGCAAGCAGCAAGCCGAAAAGGGGAGGGGGGTAGTCGTAGAAAAACGAGCCGGGAAATGGCAAAGGGCAAGAGTAAAATGCACGACTCTTGTTCGTGAGGAGCGACCTGCGTCGAACAATCGTCCATCTGAACGACCTACGACGTTGTAGAGGGTTTCTGAGAGCGCAAAGTTCAACGAGGGATACGGGGACGACCAACTGGCCATATTGCTAGAAGTGCAACCCCAAGGTTGCAAGGATTGCAGAACGGTATAGACATTATTGGATGGAGGAGCTTCTCACAGTTTTGTAAGCAACGACATGGTTTGCAAGCTGGATTTGCAAGCCAACCTAGGGATATGTGAAGGAAAAGCTGTCGACAGAAGATTCCAAATACGCAGATTCCAAGAACCACTACAACTACAAGTGTGGGATCTATGGGATGTAACAGTCTAGAGGTCCTATCCGATGAGTGACCACAAGATAATCCTCGGATGAGATTTCCTGTAGCGAAATCTATTGACTGGAATAGCAGTGAAGTCTATGTGGAAATCGACAGCGCCAAGCAACAACTTTCGCGAGTAGGACAGAAGATGACTTCGGAAGCAGCAAAGGTGGAAGCAGTAGTGGAATCCGCAATAGTCAAAAAGCGACAACCTATGCAGCCGATACCGCTCAAAGTAGACAGACACTACATACAGCAAGTAGCTCGTGCGCAGCTCATGCATCTCGAGCCAATGGAGGAAGAAGAAGTGGCAGCGGCTGACACACTAGCCTCATCAGCCTCATAAGCCTCATCGGCCTCATTGAGATCAACAAAGTTTGTGATGGTACCTGAAGATTTCGCACCACTTATCCGAGAGTTTGCGGACGTCTTCCCCGACGAACTCCCAAATGCCCTACTACCTCAATGTGACATCGACCATCCCATCGAGCTGGAACAAGACAGCCAACCCACAGTTTAAAGGGCCAATCAGATGAGTGATCACGAACTGACCAAGCTGAAAAAGCAACTCAACGAGATGCTCGGTCAGGGGTTCATCCGCTTATTCACGTTACAATACGCTCCACTTGTACTGTTTGTGAAAAAGGAAACTGGCAAAATGTGGATGTGCATAGAGTACTAGGCGTTGAACGATGCTGCCATGAAGAATGGCTATCCTCTCCCTCGAGCCGAGGAACGTTTCGACCAACTCCAAGGGGCTCAAATTTTCACCAAAGTTGACCTATGTAATGGGTATCACCAGATCCACGTTGCAGACGATGACATTGAGAAGACGAAGTTCTGAACTCGTTACGGGAATTTTGAGTTCACGATAATGTCGTTCAGATTTACAAATATCCCGACGACGTTCATGGCAGTGATGAACAACATATTCTGCTCGTACCTCAATAACTTTGTCGTGGCGTACCTCGACATCATCCGAGTGTACAGTCATACCATAGAGGAGCACGGTGGAAGTCTCCAAAAAGTTATCGAAGTTTTACAAAGAGAGAAAGTGCAACTTCGGTCGCCGTTCGATCGAGTTTTTGGGTCACGTCATCACAGCGGACAGATCACCATGGATCCAAAAAAGTGGCAGCAGTTCTTTGATTGGCCGACGCCGACCAACATTCAAGAAGTTCAAGTTTTTCTCGGCTTGTGCAATTACTTCTGGCGCTTTGTACGGGATTATGCCTGAGTGTCAGCGCCTCTCTCTGATCTCACTCGAAAGGGAAATGATTGGCGATGGGGAGACAGCAAACATGAAGCGATCATCGCTTTGCAAAATGCACTGACCTTGGCGCTAGTTGTACTATTGGCTGATCCAATGGTTGACTATGTCATGGATACAGACGCCTTAGATCGAGCCATCGACACGGTCCTCCTACACAACAATGGCAATGGGGAACAACCGGTCGCATACATGTCACAAAAAATACGAGGACCGGAACTCAACTGGGTCGTACACGAGAAAGATATACTTGCGGTTGTACATGCATTGAAGACATAGCAGTGTTATCTTGAATGCCGTCGATGCATCGTGCCCACCGACCATCATGCGCTGAAGTATTTGAGGATGCAACCGAACCTCAATTGACGTCAAACCCGATGGATGGAGTTCCTCGAATCCGGGTTTGACTACGATATTGAGTTCCGGCCAGGCAAAACCAACCCAGTAGATGCGCGCAACCACCAACGAGATGTGATGGCTGATACAGAAATGCTACAGCTGCAGCAAAATCCATACCTCGAGTAGTTGTTAACACGAGGCTATGTCCAGCATGGCGGCTACGACAAGGCAGAATTCTGGTATGACGCACCCATTAGCGGCGACAATTCACTCGCTAGGTGGTCCTTTTCCCGAACGATGAACTCCACCGCATGCTGCTTGAAGAGTGCCATGAAACCAGTTCAGGTGGACATTTCAGAGAATACAAGACACTGAAAAAGTTGGCAAAACACTACTAGTGGGACAAGATGCAATCCGACGTGGCCAACTTCAACAAATCTTGCGACATGAGTCAGCGACAAAACTACAGTCGCAGAGGGCCACCCGGACTTCTTCAGCTGCTCCTCATTCTGACGGAACTGTCGACCGACATCTCCATGGACTTCTTCATGGGATTACTAGTCACACCCGAGGGATATGACGCAATCCTCGTGGTCGTCGATAGGTTTTCCAAAATGATTCACTTTATCCCGATGACGACCACCACCATCTCCCGAAAGGATAACACGACTGTCTCTAATCAACACCGTACGTCTACACGGTGTGCCGAGAACCATCACAAGCAACAGGGACGGTCGATTCACCAGCCATTTCTGGCGCGAATCGATGACTCGCTATGAAAGTCGGATCCAAATTTCAACGGTGTTCCATCCGCAAAGCGATGGTCAGACTGAGCGGACCAATCAGACGCTCGAACTTGTCCGAACATTATGCGAACCTCGTGGGACGGATGGGGCACAAAAACTCCTGACTTCCAAAATCGCATATCATTTGACACTCTCCTCCGCAACGGGTAAAACTCCGTTCAAAGTGGTGTATGGCAAACAACACCACCCGCCCTCCCTACTCCGCGGGAATGTTGCTTCGGCTGTGAAGTCCTACCGGACTGGCCTCCGCCACACCAGTATGACTTCACAGCCAAAGCAACATTCCCGCGGTTGACGTCAAAAGTCATGACTTCTCCACCATCTAGGATGAAACATGGCAGACACTCGCAAAGACACAAGCGGCGATGAAGCGAGCAGCTGACGGACATCGCAGGGATGATGTTTTTGCCACTGGCGACAAAGTCCTTCTCAGCTCGACCAACATCAAACTCCGCGGAGCGGACTGTTCGAAGCTCAAACCACGATGGTTGGGACCATTTGAGATTGAACGCATGTAAACCCCCGTGGTTCCGCGACTTAAAATCCATGACACTATGCAAGTTCATCTGGTGTTCCATATCAGCAGACACAAGCACTACAGAGACCCCAGAGAAAAGTTCCCCGGCAGGGATGTCCCTCCCCCTCCTCCTGTGCAAGTGGACGAGGATACAGCATACGTCATCAAGGACATCCTCGGCCGTCGATGACGTGGCAAAATAACATAATGTCTTGTCAAGTGGCACGGCTATGACGCCTTGCATAATAGCTGGGAACCCTACGACAACCTCCGAGACGTCAATCACCCGATCGAAGGAAATTACCACCATCACCGGGCCACATCTCTGCGCGCACTGGGATGTCGCAGCAAAAAGGGGGAAAAGTGTTACGTACCAGACGTACAAGAGTCCCTAAACTTTTGAGTGGACATTTTTGTCGTTCCACACATAGCCCACTACACGTCGAGATTTCAAGTTTTCGCATCGACGGTCAAGGGCAATTCGGCCAGCTGTCCTCGCTCTTCAACGAACCTTCTCGCGTCTTGTGACAACTTTGACCACTTTCGAGAATCCATGACAGAAGTTTCACAAACTTTTTCGTCGACTTCCCCACGCATCAAGACATATCTAGATTTATAAAGATGCATCTAGAATCTTTGCCGTCAATTCTTGAAGCCTCTCGATTTCTCAGCGGAGCTTCTCGAATCCGACCACTCGTGACGCGACTCCACAAGCGTCGCTCGACGGTCGATCCAACAAACTCGACTATTCCTCGTTCGTAACTCGACACTTGTATATATATGTTCGATCATTTCGACACTTGTCATCGAACTACACTTACTGCAAATTATGAATTGCTCAAGTGTCCAAAGTTCTCAATTGCGTTCTGTCTCGCAAAATTCACCTGTTCACCATCTACGCTTCGTTCGACATAAGCTTTTGGGAACCCAAAGAAAGAGGTGGTGTAAGTGGAATTCAAGACATTGTTGCTAACTTAGGGGAAGTCAAAGGCACGGCTTCATACGAAAATGGGCGAAGTGACTATATACCCCTAGTTTCGGACAATAAGCCCCATCCGTCCCTTGGTCGGAATAATAAGCCCCATCCGCCCCTCCGTCGGAACAATAAGCCCCATTCGCCCCTCCGCCAGAACTATAAGCCCCATTTGCCCCTTCGTCGAAGCGATAAGCTTATCCGCCCCTCCACCAGCACAATAGGCCTCATTCGCCCCTACCCCTGAACAATAAGCCCCATATACCCCTCGAAAATGTGGAACTCGTGATGTGACGGTATATCATTTATTTTCTGTTGAATAAGGGTGACCTGGTATTATTAGTTTATTTTTCAGAGAATTTTCTCTTCATTTTGTACAAGCACGCGTCATGCATGCAGTCGGGTCCTACATTTCACCATGACGGCAACAATTAAATAACTTTGATACTTACAAATGTGCGGTTTAGCGCACTTATTGTGCTCTTTCAATGGGGGTAAGCTTTCATTCATAACATATGTCATTTACATCGCGTTTCCGTCAATTTTCAGACCGCATGTCTGCATGGCCGTCGTAATTGCGTATGCATTATCCTCGTCACATCGCAACACCCCCTGCGCAAACCTAGGCCGTCAGCTGGCATGGTTCATGCACTGGCATCCAAACATGTTCCCGAGCCTAAGAGCTGTCTGGCCAGCTCAGCAACTGTTTAGCGGGCCAATTAGAGTGTTACAACTTCTATGGCACTCCATGAAGACATGCTGTTCACATGTCACAGTCACATACTCCAAACCGCCGGTCGCCATGGGTATCCTGGAGGGTACCAGAAAGAATGGTGTAATATTCGTAGTCGCCGGACGACATTGTCATGCACTACAGTAGCAGACCATGTGCACAAAGGAACGTATCGGCGGACAGCACCCTCATCCTACGTGTCAATCAAACCTTGAATGGTCCGCCAGGAGCACGCGATGTTCCGGCAGGGTGCCTCTCAGTTCGATCCAGTTTCATTCAGTCTCGCACGGTTATCGTTGACGCGGTCACCGCATCCTTCAACCATGTTGCTTCTACAGCTGGCTCCCTCGTGACTTCGGGATGGTGGACGACCAAGTCGTAGAGCACACGGGTAAGCCTGATGTGGAGGCTTAGCTAGGTATTTTGTGGTCTAGATACCCTCATGGATGGCTTCCCAAGATTATGCGTGGCATGTTGCCACGCAACCAAGTCCTGATGAAAACGCTCCTCGGCCCGCTTAGGCTCCTGCACCGTGGTGGTACCCTGATAACCCTCCTCTGGATGACCCATCAGGCGCGTTTGATGATGTCATGTTTTGGTTGACTCAGGATTGGGCAGATGACTGGTGGGCCCGGCAGTTGGACGAGGCTGACACCCTCCCATAGAACCAACTCCCGGATGAACCACCCCGTGCTCCCAGGTCACCCGATGTCCGGGAAGCCAGACCGGTTAGGTTTAGCATGGGGCGCCGTCGCGTCCTGTCCGTCCCACATGGCCATCTCGGTAATGCTCCTTTTTTGTCCATAATGATTCCTGTGTCTGCTTTCATTAGGAAGAAGCAGATAGTGTGGATGCATGTACAGATTTGTCATCCCGCTTTTGCAAGTACAGTTTTGTAAATCCCCTTTTTTCTGTCATGTTGTGCTATTCTATCATGGACGAGAGACTCTGACGATGAACCATGTCACAGCCCGAAGAAGCAGAAGGGGATGCCAAAGGAGCCGGCAGAGGGCATGTTCTTGGACAACATGGATGCCGCTCGGGCGTTAGTCGAGGACTATGCGGTTGACAACTGCCTCGGTCTAAAGTGGGTCCGTAGTGAGCCTGCCAGGTTCCACGTGACGTGCACTGAGGCAAAGAACAAGGGCTGTACCTGGCTCCTCCGGGCTCGTGTTACAAGCAAGTTTGGACACGTCACTGTGTCTCACTACGCAGATGGACACAAGTGTGTCCTTACCATTGGCCGCGGCAATCCGGCACGGCAGAAGGGGTGGGTGACCCGCAAAATTCCAGAGGCCCTGCAGCGTGACCCCGTAGCTTCAACAGCCACCCTGCGGCAGGTACTCCACGAACGGACCGGCATGAACATTTCCAACAACACGCTCTACCGAGCCAAGACAAGCGCCCAAGAGAACTTGATGGGCAAGAAGACCGACACGTGGAGCCTTTTCCGTCATACGTCGACGAGGTGTGTACATACGTATGATTTTACGCCGTTCCAGGTTCGTTCTGAGGCAACTTGTATGTGTATTCACATGTGTATGTCCACGTGCTACGTGCAGCTGAAATGCGTGGACCCAGGTACACACGCGGTCGCGCACAAGGATAAGAACGGTGCCTTCTTGTAGGATTTTATCACTCCAAGTGCCGCCAGAACCGGTTTCCAACACAATCACTGGATTTTAACGATGGATGTAGCATTTAAAAAAATGAACACAAGCAGATCCCGTTGCTTGCCCAATTTTTTGATACAAACGACCACGCAGTGCCCATGGCGTGGGCACTAGCGTCGACACAAGATGAGAAGGGATGGAAGTTATTTTGCGCTCAGCTAGCCCTCGCGTACCCCACTGTTGCACAGTCCAGCACATGCATCGTCACGGACAGAGAGAAGGGCTTGGAGAAAGCGCTACACAAGTACCTTAGTGGTGCGACACACACCTACTGCGCATGGCACTTGCGCGAGAACGTCCGCACTGCCTACGGGAAGAAGGCCGCACACTGGGCATGGAAGTGTGCACATGCGCTCAATGTCGAGCAATGGCAGGAGGCCACCACCCATCTGCGCCAAGTGAGTGCCTCTGCGTATGTATACCTGTTTGGAAGGCAAGGGGAGGAGGGGAGTGTGGTGGGAGGGGTACCTCTAGAGAAGTGGACACGCCTCCACTGCCCTCTAGGCAGAGGATGCCACACTACCTCCAATGCAACAAAGAGCTGGAACGCACGTATCGCAGCACACCGTAAGCTCTATCCTTACTATTGTTTTTTCAACATCTACCCCTTTGTATAGCGCATGTTCTGCGCTCGGTGTGCTCATGTTGAAGGTGTGAAGACGTCCTTGGCCCCTGTCCAAGCCGACCGACTGCTCCACTGTCTCGTAGTGGCGCGTGAGTACACCGTCACGGAGGAGGGTCCCAACACGACGACTGTGGAGAGCACAATAAACAATCCGCGTCAGGTTGATTTGCTTGAGAAGACTTGCAGTTGTGGCAGGTGGAAGGAGTTTGGACTGCCTTGTCAGCATGCATGCGCTTTTTTGCTGACTAAGCGTATAAACGCAGAGAACCTGGTTGACCCTGGACTCACACGAATGGCGTTCCGTCGGGCGTAGAACAACCCCATCCCCTCTCCAGTGGTGAATAACATACGGCCAGTGGAACCCCTGTGGCTGCAGCCGGGACCTAGGCGTGGGAAGGGCCGCCCTTGTAGCGCACGGAAATATCGTGAGACCTTGTGCAAGAAAATCTTCATTTGCCCACGGTGTGGGCAAAAGGGGCATACCAAGACACATTGCAAGAACCCGCCTACTCCAAGCACTGCACAGGGTGCAGCAAAGGGGGTATGATGGAGGTTTAGAGGCGGTTGCAGCACAGGCTACAGCAGCCTTGGAGGCACGTGCAAATGCCTCCATGAGTGTGGATGCTCCACTTGCAGCGTATGCCGATGGTGACGTCGAGTACGACCCGAGGTGCCGCCTCGGGATGACGAGGATGACGAGGATGATGGTGCTGAAAGTGATGACTATGGTGCATACTCCCCTCCTGATGGTGATGATGGTAAGACGGTGACGTAGGATGAGGATTCCCTTCAGTTGGATGAGGAGGAGAGAGAGTGGCAGGAGACGTACGAGGAAGAGCCAGAGGAGGCAGAGTGAGGTAAGTGTGTTTGGTTTGTTGTTGTGCCTTCCGTTAGAGAAGTTTCATGCAACATTCCTCCTATGCTTTGCATCACTAACACAATGTTTTGTTCATGTGCAGGATGAACTATGTTGGACACTGGAGATTGAACAAATCATTCAGTTCGGCGGCTCTCGGTTCAGCAGGAACCGAGGGTTTCGGGTTAGGCAGAAGGTTAGGATTAGGTTGAGGCACACTGGTTCATTGCATGTGGGGGGGGGCAGTGGTGTGCATGATTCAAGCAGCAGACATGGCGGCCAACATTCTGACAGTGAATTAGAGGTCTTCTACGATGCTAAAAATTGTCAGTCGTGGGAGCAGTTGTGTCCTGTGTGTGACATTGTTCACTTTCTCCGAGGGTTGAGTCGTGAACTATTCGAGGAGATCACGTATCCCACCTAAAGTGTGTGAAATGTTTAGTCATTGACGTTTGCATATTGGACTTTTTCTGTGAATGTTTCCCTTTCCACGTTACGTGCTTTCTCTTGCCATGATGATTAACAACTGTTGACAAAGAAAGGTTCACCACACTAAATGATGTTGAATATGAACACAGTACACGGATGTTGACTGTACCTTATGTTGACAATTATGTCTCACTTTCAATATCATAACAAAAGCAGATGTCCTTTGAATCCGATGTAAAGCAAAACCTTCACTAGGCACGTCATAAAACAACACAAGGGGGCTATCTGTTATAGCCTCTAGAACCACCTATACCCAACTCCACAGATGACAATGACATGCACTCACAATTGTTGTCGGTCCTACGTTGGAAATGAAGTGTTGTATTGTAGCTGCTACATTGGTCATTACTTTGTTTACATGTATGCTGAAAAAGTGGACATTCAGTTGTTCTCATGGGGTCTTTAATCACAATGAGGGTGACATATTCATCATTTGATGTGAGAGAACTTGAGCCCAGAATGCCCGGCAAATGGAAGCAGTTTTGCCAATGAAGTGTCCTGTTTTGGCTGCTACATTGGTCATTGATTTGTCCATAAGTACCGTAAATAAGTGGACAGACAATTGCTTTATTGCGGACTTATAATCACAATGAGGGTGGTATATTCTTCATTTCACGTGAAAATACTTCATGTCAAAGTGCCCGGCAAGTAGTTATGTACAACACCTAGGGGCTAGCTACACGATGACGACTGTCACATCCGCGAACATGGAATTGGCCACACCGACGTCCATGGCGCCCAATTGGGTGGACAGTACAGTGGGCGGGCATGGGGTGCCTGCATGCCCAACTGCCAACACATGGTGCATGGGTCGGCGGGTGTTTTTGGGTTCACGATGTCCCATGTGCGCTTAACATTTGCCCACTCGGCCATCGCAGTTCCGTGATCCATGGGGAGGGGGGGGGGGAAATGTCATGGTTCCCCGAGAACCATGCACTGGCTGTGGATGGCCGGCCCAGCGCTGCAATGGTGGTAGAGGACGCGTATTTCGAACATGGGACATGTCGACAGAGGCTTTGGTCCATGTACTCGTGAGTACGGGAGGGAGGAGGAAGTCGAATGCGATGTGAACCGTTACATATCCAGAGCATACGAACGGGTTTGGCAGCGCAAACGACACGAGCATGTCCCGTTCCGGGCCGTGTATTTGAAAAGCAGATGTTGTCATGTGCGGCCGACCGCACATCCAAGCATGGAGGCGCAGGTGTCTATGGTACTATGCGGAGCCTCTTCGCAGACCGAAATATTTACGTTCAGAAGCAGGTGTGTAGGGTAAGGTTCCGTTCCGCTGGTCGTGTTGCTTCACATCACAAACCATGGGTACATTAGGCTGATTTTCCTTCTTTTTCAACGGTTTGACATCGAATGCCGATCGAGGGGTATATGGGGCTTATTGTTCAGGGGTAGGGGCGAATGAGGCTTGTCGTGCTGGCAGAGGGGCTGATCAGGCTTATTGCTCAGACGGAGGGGCGGATGGGGCTTATCGTTCTGGCGGAAGGGCGAATGGGGCCTATCGTTCTGACGGAGGGGGGGATGGGATTTATTGTCCTGACCGAGAGGTATATGAGGGTCAAGGGTGACAAAACAGGGGTTAATTGGCATTTTCACCGTACGAAAATTGCCCTTGGAACACAGACGGCAGTCTTGCTGCCTCTTCGTTGCAAGTCTCAGTACTGGATTGCTGCAGTTACGTCGTGGAGCGAGGACAGCTGTCCTCTCGCTCGTCCGCTTACCTGGAAGGTCGGCGAGTCTTGCCGTTGCCTTCCGCACTGAGGAAGGCTCCCCAGTGCCAGAGCAAGCAGGTCTGCAGGCTAACAGAATAGCAGGTCTGCGAGCGAGCAGGGAAGCAAGCAAGCAAGCAAACAAGCGAGCGAGCGAGCGAGCAAACAAGGAAGCAAGAAGGCAGGCAGGCAAGCAGGCAAGCAAGCAAGCGACAAAGCAAGTAAGCAAGCGGTCTAGCAGGCCAGCAGGCCCAGCAAGCGAGCTCGCGCGCTCGCACGTTCTAGCGCGACATCAGCAGGCAATTGTCCAGTCGACTTCTCGCGCGTTCAACTCGTCCACGGCTGGAACTAGAGCGCCTGCATTCGCCGCCCTCTCGCCACACACCACACACCACACACCACACACCACACACCACACACCACACACCACACACCACACACCACACACCACACACCACACACCACACACCACACACGGAATGGAGCGGCCGAGGGCCAGCGTGCTCGGCTGAGGGCGCCAGCTCGGCGCACCCCCCTGCCCACCCCCACCCCCGTCAGGACCGGCCCGGCTTGAGCCCTCCGCCGCCACACGATCACCGCACCGCGCGCGGGGCGACGCCGCATGCGTGGTAGCGCGCGCGCGGGTGCGCGTGTGTCCGTCCTCGAGCGGCCGCTTGCACCTCGACTGCCACGGCCTTGCCAGGCCCTTTTGCTGGTCTGGTCTCCCCGCGCCAGGTGGAGCCGTGGCATTCCCCAGTCGGTTGCTGTACCTGGCAGCCGTTTGAGAGATCTGAGAGACTGAGGCGGGAACCGTTTTCGGATCTGACGGGCTGCAGCACCCAGTGCGAAGACCGCTGCGAACCGGTTGCACCCTGTGACGGACTCCAAGTGTGTCTCTCTCTTTTTTTTGCGCGGTGCTGTGACCGGGACCATTACCAACTGCACGCAAGCCTTGCCTGGCAGCGATGGACAAGCCCAGACGATATGGAGCCGCGGTGAGTGGTTTTGTTGGCGGTGGGAGTAGAGAATGATGCCGTTGGTGTTTCATGGCAAGCCAGTGAACGGGGGGTGGGGGTTGGGGGGAGGAGGACGAGGAGGACGAGGTAGTGGAGGAGGTGGTGGTGGTGGTGGTGGTGG
>SZWC01000576.1:154205-172726 GCA_023375785.1 Penium margaritaceum | reverse complement strand
TCTCTCTCTCTCTCTCTCTCTCTCTCTCTCGCGCCATTATATGTGTGCACATTGTTACATACCAGACGTACACGAGTCCCTAACATTTTCAAGTGTGCATTTCTGTTACTACACAAACAGCCCACCGCATCGCGGGACCTTGTTATTTACTCTGACGGTCGTGGAAAGACCAGCCAACTGCCCTCGCCTCCAGTGAATCTTCCCGAACGTTCTGACAACTTCGACCACTCCCGCAAATCTACAACAGAAGTATCACGACCTTTCGATCAACTTCTCAACGCACTGAGACGAATATGGATTTATAAAGATGCATCTTGCATCTTCACCGCCGATTCTCGAAGCCCCCCAATTTCTCAACGGACCCTCTCGAATCCGACTACTCACGACGCGACTCTGCACGCGTCGCTCGACAATCAACCCTATGACTCCGACTATGTCTCATTCGCAATCCGACACTTGTGCATATATGTTTGATCATTTTGACACTTGCCATCAAAGTACACTTACCGCTAAATTACACTTGCTCAAGTATCCCAAATTCTATATTGTGTTATGCCTTGCAACTTCTACCTGTTTACCATTTATGTTCCCTTCGGCATAACACTTGGTATTAGTGTGCAGCGGTGCTATAGAGGCTTCCAACTACTTTACTCATCTAGAGGACTACCTCACACAAGCCGTGCGTGCATCTTGCATGTCAAGACTTCACAGACTTTGTGACTACGAAGTAAGGTGAGCAAGTGCAACTGACGACCAGCAGCGGATCTTCGGCGACGATCTCACCAATGGAGGAGCGGAACATGCCTATGCACACGAACCGTGAAATGGCAACGAACAATGGCGTGGTAGGCTATGCAATAGCACGATTAACTCCTACGCCTCCGATGACCAATTTGGTCGCGGATCCAACGGCGGTAAACCAGCTGCCCCTATCGACACCCTCAACGACAACAGTAGGAACGAAAGGTGGCACTGGAAGACAGCCACGAATCAATGAAAAACTGGCGAACCGCATCTCCGTACTCTAAGGGATCAACAGCCATCTGCTCCAACATCTCAATGTTGCAATGGAGGCTCTTTGCAACGCAAGTGCACGAGAGGCGGTGCTCTTTGAGCAAAATACCCAACTATCGAGCGAAACCAAGATTCCCCCAGCCCCTCCCGACCCGTTTGATCCTGCAAATTCCAAGGGACCAACAACTCGGATGTGGCTGACGAGTCTGGAGGTGTATTTCACTACCGTACTCCCGCCTAAATTCGCAACAAAAATAATTCAAACCATTTCCGGACCCGGTAATTTACCCCTTCTCACGTGTTCCGTAACGGTTGGAAATTTGGTTACATCTGTATTCAAAAAAAGGTGAAACAAAAACCTCTGCGGATACGTTCAGGTGCTCCGTGCGATTCCGCTCGGCCACCCAGGAACACCCCCCGTGAGCGCGAAACACGCTTGGACGTTGATGACGTCCAAGCGTCATCAACGTCAAGCGAGCAAAGTCGGCCTCCCGAAAGGCTCCAACCGCTTCACGTCATATTAAATTGCGTCTGCGGACATGACAGAGCTAGTCCACTTCGAATTTTCGTGGTCGTGTACTGGCTGCCCCCTATTCCAGAACGGCACATAATGTGTCCACAGTTGTTCGAAATAGACTTAAAAAAAACACCTTCGTGAAAACACTCGCGAATTCATGCGGTAATACGGTACTTTTGGGATCAACGAAGATCAAAGAAAGATTGACATAACGGTTGCGCCTTTGTGTGGAATGGTACTAAGTTGGTGGTCTATTTTCAAGGCCATCCATCGACAATAAGAGATTGGTATGGCCTCATCAATGGCCAATGGTGCCCATCTAATATCTCCAACCACAGGCATTCTATCCTTGGAGCAAATCAACCCACAATGGCAAGACGCACTAATGCCACGAACTGACAAGAACGAGTTCTCGTGCGCGATGCTGTCACGCTTTGGACGGTTGAACGAGATGTTTGACGCTTGGTACATGCTCCAACATCTCCCTCAGCAATCCAGTGTGGTAGAGTACACACAAAGATTCTGCGAGATCATCACTGGTGCAGACATTGCCCACGATGAGCTCTGTTTTCACTACAAACAACGGCCTCAAACGAGACATCCGACAAGCGATCGCCATTTTTCGCATCCAAAACAACTTACCGTATATGATCTTAGTAGCAGAACGGATCGACAACACCGACTCCAACGCTTGGATCCAAGAATCCTACGGGTGGAAACCTCCCAACCACAATTATCGTGGAGACGAAAAAAGCCAGTCGACAGACTCCTTGACTCCGTTCGAAGTGGACGCCGTTGACCAGAGAGATACATGCACCTGCTACAACTGTGGAAACGTTGGGCACATCGCGCGCAACTGTCGGAGCAGGCAATACACCAAAAAGGGAGGGAGGTCCGAGAAAATGAGTCAGGAAACGACAAAGGGCAGGAGTAAAAGGTGCAACTCTTGTCAGCACGGAGCTATCTGCGCCAAACGATCGTCCATCTGTCCATCGCCATAGAGGGTTTGTGACATTGCAAAGTTCGACGAGGGAAACAAAGATGACCAACCGGCGATACTGCTAAAATTCCAACCTCGAGGATGCAAGAGTCATAGAACAATACCACCACTATTGGATGGAGGAGCTTCGCACAATTTCAAAAGCAATGACATGGTTCTCAAGCTGGGTTTGCAGACCAAACCAGGGGTGTTTGAAGGAAAAAACCATCGATGGGAGAATGCAAATACGGAGACTCCGAGAACCATTACGACTACGGGTGGGAGATCTACAGGATGTAATGGTCAAGAGGTCTTGTCCAGTGAGTGATCACAAGATCATTCTCGGGCGAGATTTCATGTACCGGCGCAATCTGCAGGTCGACTGGAACAGCGACAAAGTCTACGTGGAGATCGACGGCACTAAGCAATAGCTTCCACGTATGGGACGGAAGACGACAGTAGAAATGGAAGCAACAGAGGAAGCCGCGGTAGCCGAAAAGCAACAACCCATACAACCCGTACCGCTCAACGTGGCCAAACACTGTATACGACGAGGAGCTCATTCGTGACTTGTATACCTTAAGCCAAGAAGAGAGGCGGAAGTGGAAGCAGCTGACTCATCAGCCTCATCAGCCTCATTGGCATCAACAAATTTTGTGATGGTACCCGAAGAGTTTGCACAACTCATCCAAGAGTTTACAAACGTCTTCCCCGACGAACTCCCAAGAATCCTACCTCCTTTGCATATCAAGCATTGCATCAAACTGAAGTTGGGCAGCTGACCCAGAGTTCTAGGGGCCTACCGGATGTGTGATCACGAACTGACCAAGTTGAAGAAGCAGCTCGAAGAGATGCTCGGTCAGATGTTCATCCGCCCATCCAAGGCACCATACGCCTCATAGTTACTGTTCGTGAAAACAAAAACTGGTGAGATGCAGATGTGCGTGGACTATCAGGCGTTGAACGATTCTACCATCAAGAACCGCTACCCTCTTCCCCAAGCTGACGAGCATTTTGACCACCTCCAAGGGGCTTGAATGTTTACCAAAATCAACTTGCGTAGTGGTTATCACCAGATATGCGTGGCAGACGTTGGCATCGAGAAGAAGGCGTTCCAAATTCGCTGCGGGCATTTTGAGTTCACGGTAATTCCGTTCAGACTTATGAATGCCCTAGCGATATTCATGGCGGTAATGAACAACATCTTCCGCCCATACCTCGACGATTTTGTCATGGTGTATCTCGATGAAATTATGGTGTACAATCTTACCTCGGAGGAGCATGATGGACATCTCCGAAAAGCTCTCAAAGTTTTACAAAGAGAGATTTTTTTGGAAATCTCTCGAAGTGTGACTTCACTCACCGTTTGATCGAGTTTTTGGGCCACATCATCAACGGTGGACGGATCACCATGGATCCAAAAAAAGTGGGAGCAGTCGCTGATTGGCCGACACCGACCAACGTTCGAGACGTTCAAGTTTTTATTGGCTTCTACAATTACTACCAGCATTTCGTACGGGATTATGCCCGGGTGTCAGCGCCTCTCTCTGACATCACTCGAAAAGAAAATGAGTGGTGGTGGGGCGATAGCGAACAAGAAGCGTTTACCGCTTTGCGGAATGCTCTGACCTCGACGCCAGTCCTACAACTAGGTGATCTAACGGTGGACTATGTCATGGCTATAGACACATCAGATTGAGCCATCGGCGTGGTCCTCCTGCAAGACCATGGCAACGGGGAGCAACCGGTCGCATACATATCTTGAAAACTGCCAAGACAGGAACTCAACTACGCCATACACGAGAGAGAAATGTTGGCGGTCGTACATGCATTTAAGACATGGTGATGTTACCTGGAGTGCCGCCAATGCATTATACACACTGACCACCATGCATTGAAATATTTGAAGATGGAGCTGAACCTTAGTCGACGTCAATCCCGATGAATGGAGTTCCTTGAATCCGGGTTCAACTACAATGTAAAGTGCCGGCAAGGCGAAATCAACCCAGCCAACGCACTCAGATGCCAACCAGATTTAATGGCTGAGGTGGTAACGCTACAGCTGCAACAAGACCCGTATCTTGAGCAAATGTTCACACGAGGCTACGACCAGCATGGCGGATACGACAAGGCAAAATTCTGGTACGACGCACCCTATTGGCGACGGTGATTCACTTGCTAGGTGGTTGTTCCCCCAAATGACAAAGTTTTCCATATGCTGCTCGAATAATGCCACGACACAGGACCAGGTGGACACTTTGAAGAGGACAAGACACTAAAAAGCTGGCAAAAAACAATTGGTGGGACAAGATACAATCCGACGTGGTCAATTTCTGCAAACCGTGCGACACATGTCAGCGATAAAAATCGCGTCGCACATGGCCACATGGACTTCTGTAACCACTCCTTATTCCGACAGAACCATGGGTTGATATCTCCATGGACTTTGTCACGGGATTACCAGTCACACCCGAGGGATCTGACGCAATCCTCGCGGTAGTTGACAGGTTTTCCAAAATGTCCCACTTTATTCTGACAACAACTACTGTCACCACCGAAGGAATAGCACGATTGTTTCTAAAAACATCGTGCGGCTACACGGCGTACCGAGAACCATCACGAGCAATAGAGATGGTCTATTCACCAGCCATTTTTGGCACAAAATAATGACTCGCTATAACAGCAAAATTCAACTTTTGGTGGTGTTTCATCCTCAAACTGACGGCAAAATGGAGCGGACCAATCAGACGCTCTAACAACTTCTTTGAACACTATGCGAACCTCACGGGACGGATTAGACACAAAAACTCCCAATCGCTGAAAGCACATATAATCTGGTAGTTGCCACCGCAATGGGTAAAACTCCATTTGAAGTGGTGTATAGAAAATTCCCGCCACACCAGCCGGACTACAAATTCGCAATAACATTCCTGCGGTCGACGTCCAATGCAGAGACTTCTCCACCATTCCGGAGGAAACACGGCAAATCCTCGTAAAGACACGGGCAGCGATGAAATGAGCAGCGGATTGACATTGTAGCAACGACGTTTTCGCTCTTGTCAAAGTCCTTCTAACCTCGGCTGGCATCAAACTCCGCAGAGCTGAATGTTCAAAGCTCAAACCACGATGGTTGGGACCGTTTGAGATGGAGCGCATGCAAACCCCCGTGGTTACGCGAATCAAACTCCCCGACACTATGCATGTTCATCCGGTGTTCCATATCAGCAGACTCAAGCACTACCGAGACCCCGGAGAGAACTTCCCCCGCAGGGATGTCCCTCCCCCTTTTCCCATTCAAGTGGATGAGGACACAGAGTACGTCATCGAGGACATCCTCGGCCATCAACGACAAGGCAAAATGACATAATATCTTGTCAGCTGGCACGGCTATGACGCCGCGCACAATACCTGGGAACCCTATGACAACCTCCAATACGTCGATCACCCATCGATGGCTATTACCGCCGTCACCGGGCCACATGTGTATGAGCGCCGGGACATCGCGGTTAAAAGGGGGGGAAGTGTTACGTACCAGACGTACATGCGTCCTTAACCTTTCCAAGTGGGTATTTCTGTTGTTATAGAAACAGCCCACTGCGTCGCGGGACCTCGATATTTACTCCGATGGTCGAGGACAAACCGGCCAACTACCCTTGCCTCGAGTGAATCTTCTAAAACCTTCCGACAGCTTTAACCACTCTCGCGAATTTACGACAGAAGTATCACGACCTTTCGGTCGACTTCTCGGCGCACCGAGAAAAATCTGGATTTATAAAGATGCATTCCACATCTTCGCCATCGATTCTCGAAGCCCCCTGATTTCTCTACGGACCTTCTCAAATCCGACCACTCCCCACGCGACTCCCATGCGTCACTCAACAATCAACCCAACGACCCCGGACTATGTCTCATTCATAACCCAACACCTGTATGTATATATGTTTGATCATTTCTACACTTATCATTGAATTACACTTACCGCTAAATTTATATTTCTCATGTGTCTCAAATTCTAAAGCGGGGGATTCCTTTTTACCAACCTTTGATGACGTTCCGTGCAGGTTAGCCATGGTTGGAAACTTTATTTATGTATCATCCAATCATGGGAGAAGAAGACTAGTACATCCACTTTTGGCAGGGGGCTTCCATTATCCCCACTGATTTTGATCGATGCGCACTATGTCCAAAGTTAAAAAAAGAAGCACATTTTACCCACTTTGTACGAGCTGACTCTGATATCCACTTTTCATGCTTGCCGGAGGCAGGTATGCAGATCACGAAAAAAACAGAATGGGATCCTATTGCGAGAATCATTTTCATCTGTGAAATGGAACTTCACGTCGGCTACGTGGCATGCCACGGTGTCAAGCCTTGGGGGTATTCCGGAGGACCACTCATAGGCGCCGATGACATACTCCATTCTCCATGCAATTTTTACCAAGCATTTGCTGACTAGACAAACAAACACCTTCGATACCCTACCATAGGATTCCCGGATCCACGGTTTTAGGACCAATCACATTTTGCCGAATAAGTCTCTTAGCCACCGTCAGCCGTGAGCGATGCACATCATAATCCACAGTTTGTGTTTACGTTGGACTCACATTGCGAAAGAAGTTTAATGTACCGGTTCGCAGTGTCGTCTGGCATACTGCACAATACATAAAAACATACCGTTCCTAGTGCATGTACAAATACGGAGCTGGAGAAGGACACTATCCATCGCAATTCACAGCTTTGTACATCGTACAAAACATGGGTCGGCTGCTGTATGGACATGACGAGGCTGACCCCAATGAGGTTCCTGACGCGCGTACGAACATAGACGTGTTCACATGGGCTACTGTTTGGAGGATCTTCCGATGGGATGATGTTGGGACTTGGGGATGCAAACGTACCAGGACCACCATGACAGATCTCAATCCCCAGCATGAAAAGGAGGCATGGGCTACGACAAAGGCTCGCTGGGACTTGTTCGTTGCAACGGAGGACCCACCCACTTGGGTGAACGACCCATGAGAACCGAGACGATGTGATAGATAATTGACGTTTGCACGCCAACTCCGCGTCCACCAAACACCCCTGGGCAGTGGATGCCTTGGGCTTGAAACCCTTGGTCCCGAGGGTTTCAAGCCCTCGTGACCATTGCTGGCATAAAAACATTGATGGTGGATGGTTCGGTCATGTTTTAGTCAGTTCTACATCAATTTGTCCAATGTTACATTTTTCTTCATGTTGAACAGAGAGTGTAATGATTCCTAAGGTCACGGAGCAACAATTGACAACAATGTTACTTTTTTTTTATTGATAACAGCATAAACAACAATGTTGGCATACACCACATTTTGGTTAGACCATTGCTGGCGTTCATGCACCATGTATGATGGTGGATAGTTCAATCATTTTTTTGTCAGTTCTACATCAATCTGCCCAATGTTATCTTGTTTTACACGTTGAACAGAGAATGTAATGATTCCTAAGGTCACGGAGCAACAATTCACAACAATGTTACTTTGTCCATTGATAACAGCATCAACAGCAAAGTTGGCATAGATCAGATTTTGGTCTTAACATTCTGTCATGTACCACGGTGGTTAAAACAGTCACGTTTGAGACCGTTCTACATAAATCTATCCACATGTTACGTTGTCCGGCTTGTGCAATGTAGGTAGCATGGGCTTTTTCCTAAGCTCAGCCTATCCTACTTAACACCATTTTTACATTACTCATTGACACAACAACGCAATAGCAATGGGGAAGACGTTCATGCAAGTAAAACATTTCAATCAAAAGAACAGGGGAGTCAAGTAGCCATGGCTAATCCAGATCTGCACGTACACAGGTAGGTCGTGCACGTAGGGAATGACTTTGCATGCCACACATTCTGATTGACAAGAGAACTCACACACAACATCAAAGCATTCCTCCCAAAGGGTGATGCACATTGATCACTACACGGACTGGCCACATGAGATCTGGCCAGTGTCTCATCGTGCACACTAAGTGTGCTAAGGTGCAGTGCAGTCTCCATGACCGCGTTGTCATAAGGAGTTTGTCCCTCCACTGATAGTCTTCCATGTGTCCTCCACACCATATTACGCTTTGCTCTGCTCCTCATGGACCCACCGATGAAGGCCACTAGTAGAACCTGCAATGGCAAACAAACAGAATTACTTAAATAGCTTGTAGAAGAGGCTGGTAAATTAAGAACACGCATGACCATAAGGACGTACACAAAGGTTACCATGGCTTACAAGTAGAGGAGGTTTAACCATGACGACGACGCTTGGAATGTGCATTGTCCTCGTCAGACATGCCAGAGGAAGACTCCTACTCCTCCTTCTCCGCACTATCCGAAGACTGCCAATCCTCTTCTTCTAAGTCCATATCAGTGTAGTCCCGAGACTCTGAACTCTCACACCATGATGACTCGCTTGAGTCATCCGCATCGTCAGGGTTGTCAACCTGCGAAGTCATGATGACCATGCCTTCAGCACCATCTGCTTCCCCACTACCAACAGCGTTGCCTGCACTATTGTCTGCACCCCCTGCACCTCCCACTGCAACACGGGCAGTACCACTGCCTGCGCTGCATGCACCTCCTGGGAGGCACTGCCTACACCTCCTTTCAGGAGGACTGCTGGCAGTCCCCCTGGCACAACTTGGACGGCGTGCAGCACGACGTCTTCCTCCATTGCCGCATGCCAGCACAACTATCAAAACGCCAGCTGCACTACCAGCAGCACCCTATGTCCCACTGCTAGCAGCACCACACATGCGATCTGCACCTCTACCAGCACCATCCCCAGTCCCACCGCCAGCAGCACCTTGCATGCCTTCAGTCCCACTGTCAGCATCACCTTGCACGCCTTCATTTCCACTGCCAGCAGCACCTTGCACGCCTTCTGCTTCACTGCCAGCAACACCTTGCACACCTTCTGCTTCACCTCCAGCACCACCTTGCACGCCTTCTCCTTCACCGCCAGCACCACCTTACACGCCTTCTGGTCCACCGGCAGCACCACCTTGCACTCCTTGAGCTACATTACCACCAACACCACCCTGCACGCCTTCTGGGCCACCCCCGCACCATCAGCGACACCATCCGCTGCCGGTACCATGGCACCGACAACAAGCTCAACTCCTGCTGTCTCACAACCACAGGCACTGACAGCCAGCTCTCTTGCACAAGCGGCTCCCACTACTGCCGGTGATAGTGCAGGCGGGTTCTTGCATAAATGGGGGGGATGTCCCTTTTGGCCGCACTTGGAGCAGATGCACTCCTCCTTGCACCGGGTCTCCCTGTCCGTGCGCTTAGAGCATGGTCGTCCAGGAGAGCGCTTCACACCCGGCTGGCCCCACCCATGCATGGCGCAGTGAAGCTCATGGAGGTTGAAACCCGGCACGGGTATCCTGTAGGTCCGACGCCAAGCCATCTGGGTGAGGTGCATGTTAGTGTACAGCTCAGGGTTGACACCTTCGTCTAGCATGAGCGCCACCGCGTGTTGGCATGGATACCCATACTCTGTCCACTGCCCGCACGAGCACTTTTTCGTGTTGACATCGACTTCCTGATCCACGAGGCTCGTGGGGCCCGTGACGGTGTCCATGAGGCCACCATGTCGTAGCGCCCGGTACTCCTTGGCGTGTTCGGTGTAGTGCTACAGCTTGGCATCCACCACAGGAGTGTAGCGGCTGTCACAGTCATGGGTGGCACGTCGGTACTCCACAAAGAGTCTCTGCAAAAATGGGTAGATCTATGCAAAACAGTGGAACGGGTACAAGTGCCGGATTTCCATGAGGCGAGCATTGAGGGACTCCATTGCGTTTGACGTCATGTGACCACCACACAGTACAAAAAAATTGAGACGTTTCTACTATTCCAGAGGCAGCCCGGGATCCCCGTCTCCACCAAACAGGTATTTATAGCCCTTGTCTGACGTCCGGCCAAGCTCATCACGTGCACGGTTGAACTCGTTCTGCGTGAAGATGCACGCCAGCCTCCACATGATGTCGGCTGCTGCTGCTCTCACCTTCAACTTGACGTTCTCACGCAAGTGCTGCCCATAGTAGGTGTGAAAAACACCAGGCAAATGACGCTCCACTGCGGTGATGAGTCCTGCATCTCTGCCTCTGATGACCGCGTTTCCATTGTGCCTAGCAGTCGGGTACACCTCTGTAAGACGCTGTCAGAACCAAAAAAAGTTTTCCTTGTCCTCTTGTGGAAGTATAGCCCATGCCATGGGCACAGCGTGGTTGTTGGTGTCCCAGTACTATGCCAGCAACATCACTTGCTTGAAGCCATTTTTTAAGAGAGTGGCACCCATGCACAACAACCGCCGCACATGCGGCCACCCGTTCCAGCTGCACCGGGGGCCACAAATTCACGTTGAAACAGATGCTGCTTGTCCTGCTCTGCGACAGCCACGGTGGATGGGTCAACATTCTTCAACTGCAAGCAAGAGTCACAGAAACAGAATAGGACATGACTTCATACACACACCCAATTGTCACAGCATGGACACATGGTGAAGTACTACAGAATACCCTACTGATTTATGATTTTGTTATTGAATAATTATTTCAGACGATGTATTTAACATTACGGTTACAAGCTGAAGTTATTCCGTTTATAAATGAATACACTTTAATAATTCACTCGCCTAGACCTGGGCTAGACCAGGTTGTATTCTAGTTGTGTCTTGAAACGTCCACTCTAAAATTTTCGGTGTCATTCGTGCATTTTCTTTGCATCTTGTATTCTGAACTATGAGGGCATGATCATGTTGGTGTGGTGACGGGCTTGGAAGAGTCAGATTAGACGTGGGATTCGGAAACCAGCGAGAAAGACAAAAAAGGAACAGTCATTGGGAAACGACAATGTTTGCTTAATGGACATTCACACAACTACATCTTCCCCCTCAAAGCCCTGAATCTCCTGATCAGCCATGAAGCTGACGGTGTCCGCCGCTGCCTCACGGACAACGTCAGCATCCCTGAGGATGTCAATCCCTGCACCGCTCCATGCGTTTTGGACGAGCACACTGTTCGTCTAGAGATGTACCCATCCACAGTGCATCCAACCTACGGCTACATCCTTGATGTCACACATGTCCATGTTCACGGTGTCATATCCCTGGAGGTGTTCGGTCACCCATCCGGAGTAGGCGTTTGAGACTTCATACTTGAACGGACGCTAGAGGCCCATGTCAGCCGGCTGCAGTTTGGATGTGCATCCAACGGGGATGGACAATAGCAGGACCCACGGAAAATGCTCACGGACCCATGCCTGAAACAAGGACGAAGCCTGCGGACGCCATGCATCAAAAAGCAGCAACATCATCGCATGGTCGGTTGATAGATGTAGCGTCTTGCAAACATCAATGAAGACGGTTGTAAAACCATTGCAAACCACTCTTTTGATGTTTCAACGCTGGCCCAGTGATTGTGCGTGTGCGAAAAGTGCCAGCCCATGCTGCGAAGCATGTAGTATGAGCTGTCACCCTTGGGATGGCATGCCGTTGTCTTGCCTGTCCACATCACCTGCAGCGGAAGGACCTCGTCATCTTTCACTGACGCAAGCGGAGTGGTCACCTATCCCTTGTCGTCTTTCCCGAGAACCTTCACGTCTGTCGAGCCGCGGGGTGTGTACGTGTAGCGAGGAGCTGGAACAAGCTGCACTCCAGTGTGGTCAGAGTTGACCACCAAGGCATCGGTGCAGGCGAACAAGAAACGCGGCGCGCTTGAACATGCTGTGCGCACGTGCCTCCCAGTCATTGGGCAGTTTCCGCGATGCTGTGGTCCCGTACCACCATGTCCACCCCAGCTCCGTCGACACGAAGTTACGGCACCACCTTCGGAGAATAGGTCAACGACCAGCTTTCCCCCAAGGTGCGTGATGCCACACTCCATCAGCAGCGCCAACAGCTTGTCCCGGATGGTGCGGCTGCACAGCGGCGCGCCGCACTCGCGCATGCACTCGAGGGCTTGAATGATTTCTCCCTTGAGCTCAGGATGCTCCGTATAGTGTGACTTGCGCCCCTTGCTGTCCTATACCCGTGGCGTCGTTTTGGCAGCTTCTTCAGTCGGCTCCCTTGGAGCTGCTGGCGTAGATGGGACGGAGGCGGAAACATCCCCTCTCGTACCAACTGCACACGGTGTTCGGCGAAAGCTTATGGTAGATGGAGGGTGCATGTGGCAGGTGGTAGTGTTCGCGGAGGTACTCCACTGCCTTGCCGTAACAACCAGTTCAGACGACCGCGGCATGGGTGATGGGGATATGCCCCAGGCCGTACCAGTCCATGTATGGACCGCGTTTGCTGCTGTCAGATGGCTTCGCTTCGGGGGGAGGAGGAGGGGGGGCTGTTCTGGGTAGTGATGGCATCCGCAAGGGCAGCAGCGGCATCAGCGACGGCATCATCGTCAAGTTCCTCCATGAGCGAATTGAACGCCGCAAGGTCAGCACGTTCGAGCTCAGCTTCACGGGCAGCTTCCTCCGGCACGTTAACAATCACTACATGCTCATCGGAGCAGCCACCGATGTCATCGGAGTCCTCCATGACCTCGTCGTTGATCACGGGTGCAACGTCGTCCTCTTCATCCGAGAGGACAACACATCACACTTTGCGCTACGGGAGAGCCTCATGGATGCTTTGCTCTGGTGACTGGGAGGTGTTAACTGGAACATCCTCGGGTGAAGAAGAGACCGAGGGAGGGAGGATGGACTGGTGCTTCCATGGACGTCCGGGACCTCGACGGGGAGGGGGGACAAGCACTAGCTTCGGAGCAGCCAGCGCTTTTGCGACGTTCTCTCGATGCTCCTCCTGCATCACCTTGTTGAAGAAGCTGGTTAGGCGTGACATGGCCGGCTGACTGGTGGTTGCATGCACACTACAGGTTGTAGGACGGGGCTCCGTGAACTCGTTTGAAGGCCTCTCAACCGGCATTGCCATTGCAACGGCGATGCCGGTTGAGTGGCGACGCTGCACTAGGCACCGCCGGACCACGCACGTTGAGTGGCGATGCCGGACCACGCATGAAGTCACCACTTCAACGGTCCCGCCGCGCACATACCGACGAGCCGAAAAAATAGCTCCTCGATGTGCGCATGCCTGAATTCGAACGCGACCCGTTGTCACTTTCTGTTTCGGTTGAAAACAAGATAACAAGTACGACCCAACATTATTTCGTGATCACGAAATACGCTTTAATAATGCACCCGGGTGACGAATTAACGTTATAACATGAAAATTCATGAGACTGACGAAATCAAAGTTCACTACGGTACTTACGGCAGGGACGTATGCTGGGAAGAGTCCCCACGAGTGGCTCTTCTTGCCCACGAGGTTGGTAAGAGCCTTCTTCTTTGCGTGGTGTAGGGCATGGTACCCAGACCAGTTGCCTGTGCGTGCCTCTACAATCTGCCGCAAAGCCTTCAACAAGGTACATGGCTCCTTGGACACTATGGTCTCGATGTGGCGTAGCACCCACGCGGCCTTCCTCGATGGGTCTCCTTTAGTACCAGTCCCACTGCACTTGTGGCCATCCTTGAAAGAAATAATGGTGATGTTGTTGGTCTTCCTCTACCACCGTGCCTTGAGCTGCCACGCACAGCCCGCCTGCCTCCAATACGCACACCGGGCCTCTAGCCGCGACGATTCGCTTCTCACAAAGGTGACCCCCATGTGTGCGGACACCGCGTAGTGGTGCAGTGCCTCGCGGAAGACGTCCATGTTGCGGAAGGCATTGCCTCCCAGGAAGTTCACGGGGGAGTCCTGTCGAGGACGCTTTCTTGGCTTGGCGCCCTTCTTCTTCGCGCCGGCGTCCGGGAGTCCGTGGGGGATGGCATATGCTCATCATCAAATGATCCTGCATCGAGGAGAATTGGACAAGAGTTAAGTTGCGCATAGAAGTACCGGCGTATGACATTGATAGTAATAACGTTCACACAGTTGCACCGTACCTGGACGGAGTAGCAAAGCCAAGCCAGTCAAGACCGACGCCATGGCAATTTTCACGAGTGTAACCCACCTGCATCAGGGGGACGGAACGGCCGGACGCGGGAGCCACCGTTCAACCTCATCACACACTGTTCTCCATGCTCTGGAGAACATGGAGTAATGCGCTCTTCCACCTGGAGGTGCTCAACCCAGTAGGCCTCCTCAAAGTCGTCAAACACAAACCCGTTCGTGTACCCTCGGGACACACGGCAATCCTCCTCGTTGGAGCTCCCGACGGTCGCTTTCGGGGGAACGTACAATCGGAACAGCGATGGATCCATAACACCCCCTGTGGGTACAACATGCAGTAGCACGCACGCTAATATACATTATTCCCACGTAGCGGTCATATCCGTAACCATCATACCCACTTACAAGAGTTCAGAATGAGCACAAGTGCCATGGTGAGTGGGATGACCTAAGAAGTGGAGGGCCCCAAAAAGAAACGACATGATTGCCATGACGTGCAAGTGGCAGGCACGGTGGAAAAAGGGGAAAATCAATGTAGTGCATGGCTTGCACCATGGTGAACCGCATGACATCATGTCCCATGTTGCTACTAACGGTCACCGTCGTAGGGAGCATAGAAAGTTGGACCGGTTCGCAGGCTGTGGGAGCACACACCAACTATGTGTCGATGTGGCTTCTGTGTCGCACTGTCGTTGAGGGGTGCATGGGACCGGAACTCCAGATGTGACGGTCTACAACTAATATCTGCCGACGTGGCACGCGTGTGGACTTCGTTATCGTCGTCTGACGTAGAATTGATACCCCCTTTGTAATTTAGAAGACGGTACTCCACGGCCATGCACGATCGTGATTCGTACTACAGGTGGTGGTGATGATAGCGTGTCGTTGTTTTACAACGATGACGACTTCTGCCAACAAAAAACATGCCCCCCACCGTTCGCATGAGCATTCTGCGGCACTTATGCAGCAATTTTGTTTGGGACGCACGACTTTACATTCAGGAAACGTAAACAAGTGCGTTGACGCTTGAGTTATTTGTACATGTTCAACTTAACTTTGCACGCAACTCTCATTGGAACAAAAAATGGAACGAATTCACGGAATCGGAAATGGACGGAGTTGTTATATGCCCATCGTTACGGTCGATAGATCCGCGGTGCCCATAGTCGAAAGCGAACCGTATGCGTTGTCCAAAGTCGAAACCGACACGCATGCCGTGTCCATAGTCGGAATCGAAATAACAACGGTTCCCATAGTTGAAGTGGACATGACATATGTGCCCCCGGTTAGTGTCAGTTATGGGCACGCTTGATATATGTTTCATGGTTTTAACTATTTTGACATAGATTTCAACAACCACAAAAAAACGGATGTCGTCGGCGGTCCTACGCGAAATATGGAACGAATATCGCGTGGTTCATTAGGGCTCCGACGTCTTCTTCACGGGGGTCTAACATACGATAATGTAACGCTTCGGCTCGTAGAAAGGCGCTGCACACCATCGAGCCGATTGCGTCATTCCAGTGCGTTTTTTGAAGGATCGACGAAGTTTAACAATTTGTACATTCGTATGTATGAAACACGTCCGTGTGTTCTAGCGCATTCGTATCTGATTTTGACACCCTGTCAGGATTCACACTGCCGCTTTCCCGAGTCGCAAAGTATCTCCCATCATGCACGGTTACCATGTGCCTCCCACAGCGCCTGTCGTACCTAATACGGGAAAATATTTTTCAGTCCAAGTCGACACTTGCGGTTCGGGGACGAGGGGTTCTGGCCGTGCATTGCATTGTGGTGCATCGAAGTGCCACGAAGATGATGTTGGTTGTGCCCACGACAGCCTCGTAGACTGTGCATGCGAGCCGAAAGCGGGTACCCAAGGTATATACAGCTCGGTTTAATTAACAAGATGCCCATGGAGTCTCCCGATGGAGGGGACCACGCACCAGAGAGGTGGCGGGGCTGTCACATCATCCTGGTACCCGCAAGACGACAGCAACGATGACGCCACAGATGATCCGTGCTTGACGCAGCAGACACCAAGTGCCGAGAAGGACGATGCACCGGCAGCTGCAGTCGACGGGGCCCCACGCTCTGAAGCTGAGGGTTCCCTCAGGATGTCCCGTGTAGGCGAGCGTGTACACTCTACCAAGGGCAGGCCCGTCGGTTCTGACGATGAGGCAAAGGCAGCTGACACCAAGGCGAAGGCTGCCGCCGCCCGCATCTCTGACCCCACCCCACGTGCTACCCCGAAGAAGCGGAAGGATGCGGTGGACTTCCCAGGTGGCTCAACATTCGACAACATGGCCGCATGCAAAGCCGCAGTGGAAGAGTATGCGGTACAAAACCGCATGGCGCTGAGGTGGTTGAAAAGCGATCCCACTCGGTTTGTGGTGCGGTGTAAGCAGTTTGCGACGAAAAGCTGCCCGTGGATCGTTCGTGCCGGGTAAAGCAAGAAGTCCGGAGCAGTCAACATCACCTCGTTCGTGGCCATCTTTGTGACCCCGGCCTTGGCCGGGATAACCCCGTGCATTCCATGAGATGGGTGGCACGGCAGATTGAGAGCACCATCGTCAGGGACCCGTCGGTGAAGCCCAAGGCGCTGCAAGCGGTCGTGAAAAAAGTGGCCAACACGAAGGTCCCATACACCACCCTCTACCGTGCGAAGAAACTTTGTTTGGAGAAGATGTACGGCAAGAAGTCGGAGTCGTGGAGCATGTTCCTAGGTTACGTGGAGGAGGTAAGTTATCCCGCTTTCGTTGAGTGTTCCCGATTGTTTAACACTGCGGCTATGTGATAGTTCTGTGACTGAACAGGACGAATATGGTTTACTTTGCAGGTGTTGAGGGTTGACCCGCTAGCCATCGCCAAAGCTGAGAAAGACCGTGTGATGGGTGCCTTCGACCGAGTGTTCATCGCACCCGGTGCCTGCAGGCGAGGGTTTGAGTACACCAGGAGGGTCCTTGTCATGGATGGCACACACCTCAAAAACGGCCACAAATAGGTACTACTCATCATCCAATTCTTTGACGCAAATGAGAACGCTATGCCCGCTGCATATGCCCTGGTGTCCGGGGAAGATGAGCGCAACTGGAGCTGGTTCTGTGAGTTGGTGGCAACAGCGGACCCGACGGCTGCACAACATGGAACAATGGTCATCACTGACCGGGAGAAGGGACTGGCCAACGCTGTCGAGGCCAAGCTGCCCGGGGCGACTCTGTCTGAAAGAAGGTGGAACTTCTGAATGAGTAATTGATGAATGAGCCCAAGTGGGCTGATATACTCAGGACAGAGAGGGGACTGATCTGCCACCTAGGCACACTGCAACAATCTCTAATCTGCCACCTAGGCGGATTCTTGCAATCCATGTTGCTGAAATGTTAGATTGCATATCTGACTGCAATCACAGTAAAACTGTGATCATAGTCAGAGAGAGCTGAACTGGACTTCTCATAATTAAGTGGCCTAGTGAAGACCACTGGGCCACAGTCAGACACACCCCCTAGAAGCCCAGAAGGCTCATAACGTCTCCCGAAGGGGCATGGAGTCCAAGACGAGTCAATAGCTTTTGATGTTGTTCACGAGGTAGCGCCTTGGTGAAGATGTCGACGATGTTGTCATGAGAAGTGACATGACGAACCAGAAGTTCACCAGCTTGTACGAGCTCACGTATGAAGAAGTAGCGGAGCTCGATGTGTTTGGTTCGTGAGTGATAAACAGGGTCTTTCGTGAGTGCGATGGTGCTTAGATTGTCGCACCATAAGAGCGGTGTAGGTTGTGGGTGTCCAAGTTCGTAGAGTAAGTGGCGAAGCCACTTTGCCTCTTGTGCAGCCATGGTGCCGGCATACAATTCTGCTTCACACGACGAGAGAGAGACTGAGGAGGAGCGGGTGGAGCGCCAACTGATGAGTCCTGAACCAAGGTGGAAAGCATAGCCTTGAGTGGAGCGGCGATCAGCTTGATCGTCTGCCCAGGAAGAGTCGGTGAAACCTTGTAGGAAGATGGGGTTGGTACCACCGAGGGTGAGCCTGTAGGTCTTTGT
>SZWC01000576.1:91082-117422 GCA_023375785.1 Penium margaritaceum | reverse complement strand
CCCCTGGTTGTGTGTGCGCGGCACGGTGGACTGCAGGTTGAGAATGCGCGGCTTCTCCGACTGCTCGCGCAGGCTAGCGCAGACGCACCGGGCGGCGTCCACTTCTCTTCGGACGCTCTCCAACCGTTTGAAGACGACGCCGAGCTGTCGTGCTCGAGAAATTGGAAAAGGCACCATCCTCCCGGGCTGCGCCGATGGAGACCGCAGCGAATGGCCAGTACAGAAGCGCTGCTCGTGCGGTGCTGCACCGCTGCCACGCGTTTCGACGCATGTACAGTCGGCATTTCGGATGGTCGTTTTGCGTATTGCCATGCGGGCGAAGAAGGACCCGTGGCACACAAGGGCACAGCAGCAGCAGCAGCCGCCCCTGCTGCTGCCCCAGCAGCAGCAGCAGCAACCGCACCGCACGAGCAAGCATTGCCAGACCCTGGGTGCGATTCGGAGCTGTCGCTGGTGCTGATTGCGCTGGCGTTTGTGCTGGGCGTGTCGGTGGGCGTTGGAGGTGCGCTGCTGCTCGGCTGCCGCTATGGCCTTGTTGTTGTGAGCGCGGCTGCGGCCTAAGCTGCCTGCTTCGGTTGAGGAAAGGGGGTCTAGGGTATGTCTCCGGCAGCAAGTTTTGAGTCTGTAATTTTTTTTTTTAACCCCCCTGCATGTAAAGGCGAGGAGAAGAACGAGGAGCAGATTTACGAGGGGGTGTACAGGAGCTCCGTTATCAGAAACAGAAGAGTCCACATTTGACAGCCCGTCTGGAAGCATCCTTCCATCTGTGCTTGAGCCGATCCTTCAGCCAGGGCGAGTGCTGATGTGGTGCCTCGTCCCCATGCACTTGCGTGGTGTGAGAGGAGGTGATGCAAACCACTGCATTTTTGCGCTTAATGCAGGCTCGAACGAGCGGTGGATTCCTTGGACCGAAAAGGGAGTGGGAGTGGCATTCACGTTGGAGAAAGTTAATTGAGTGTGACATCAAACAAGTGGGAGTGTTGCATGTGTTGGGTGTGTCAGTCATGGTGACATTAGGACTTCATGGCTCGTCGGTATACCCGGGACTCTCGACGGTTGCCTAGAGAGCAGAGCACCAGCTGACGTGCCCTCACGTTGTCTCCAGATTTTTCTCCAAGGGCATGGAGAAACCCTCTAAAACCACTGTGTGAGGGGGTGCGCTGCATAGAACACAACATGACTGATGGTGCGTTAAATGGTGGAGAGACGGTGAAGAAATCCCCCCTCTCCTTCCTCCTTGGCGTGTGTGCACTTGCGTAACGCATCACTAAGGAGGCGACAAATAGGAACGAATGATCTGCGAGGTCCTGACGAGAAAGTGATGCAAACCTTAGAACTGTGCAGATTGCCCTTTTGTCCGAAACATCATCCAAAAGAAGCACCAAAATCACAAGGAAGAGCCCGACATTGTCGAGCTAAGAAACAACTGTAGAACAGTCTAGAGAAATCTTCTGAACGCAAGAAAGCTGATAAAGCTTAAGCTTAAGTTGTCGATGTAAGTGTTGACCACCGTGGAGTGCCTGCAGGTGTCCGGTGTCAAGTCTCGTCCGTTCGCTACATCAAGTCGAGAGGTCATCGTGACTGACGAAACAACAACATTCTCGTGACCACCTTTCGGGGTCCATTTTCTCAGTGGCGCTCATGTTGGTTAGTGTGGCTTCCACCCGTCACGACCGACACTGCTAGTTTACCGATATACCCACATTCGGGGTATATGGCAGAGGAGAGCGTGACGACACGACGGGCCTCCAGACTGCACCGAGACTTCTCCAGCACCTACGACAGCGCCGGCGAGACGCGGTCGATGCGTTCCGGCAGCCATGTGGGCTTGTCAGGAGGTAGGAGAGTTTTCTCGGTGGGTTCAGACCCGCGCACCCGGTTGACTGTACCGGTGCGACGAGGAGACCCGATGGCTATTGTGGGGCTTCCGATGTTTGGAAAGCCGCCTGTGATGACTGGACGCTGATTCTGAGATTTTCTGGCACTGTTCCTATTTTCTCGGTGGTCGAGACCCGGGTACTCGGAGAGCTGTTCCGGTGCCTCGAGGAGACCACCGTTATTGTTATCGTGGTGTACGCAGTGTGTTCTCCCCGCTGACCTGTTTCGGCTCAGCGGGGGTGACGGGGCCCGGTGCGGCTAGCTGCCGGCGCCCCTACTTAAGCCCGCTAGGGGCTCATTTGTAATCTCTCCTTGTTCTTTATATTCAGCGTTCCAGACTTCGCCAAATTCTTGCCGTCTTGCATCGCAATCACACACAGAGCTCATGTTCGTTTTTGCATGGGCCTGCATGCCCTAAAATTATTTCCAATTTGGTATCAGAGCCACAGGGGGGCGTGTGAGCAGCAGAAGCAGCAGCAGTGGGCGGAACGTAAAGAGAACGCGCCACGTGGCGCCACGCCGGCAGGAGCGTGAAGGAGCGCGAAACGACTGCACGTGAACGTCACAGGGGCGGTGAGCCGAGCAGAGCAGCACTAGCGACTGCGGCGGCAACACCATTAGCAGCAGTAGCACGCGTTTGCATGAGCAGCGTGCACGAGCGGCAGCGACGCAGCAGCAGCTTGCAACAGTGGCAACAGCGAGCAGAAGCAGCAGCGTGTAGCAGCAACCAGCTACGCAGCAGCAGCAACAGTAGCAGCCGCAGCAGCAGCAGCCGCAGCAGCAGCAGCAGCGGCGGCAGCAGCAGCAGCAGTAGCAGTAGCAGCAGCAGCAGCGTGCAACAGCGTGCAGAGCGAAAGCAGAAAAAAAAAAGAAAAGAAAAAAAAGGAGGGCAACAGCAGATCAGCAGCAGCAAGCAGCAGCAGTAGAGCAGCAACATCAGTAGTAGCAGCAGCAGTTGCTGAAGCAGCAGCAGCAGAAGCATCCGCAGCAGCTGCACCTGCCGCTTCAGCTGCTGCTGCCGCTGCGAGGAGGGCCTCGCAGCCCTCCTCTGAAGGGGGGGGGGCCTCTGAGGGGGCCTGTCGACCCCGTTCGCCATCCCCCCCTCTCCCTCCTTTCTCCCCTTCTCAAAGGGGGCCCTCGGAGGGCCCTGCTGAGCCCCTCCGAGGGGCCCTTCGGAGGGGGCCCGTCGGCCTCGCGGGCCCCCTCGGCCCCCTCGGCCCCGTCGGCCCCGTCGGCCGACCGACGGAGGGGCCGGGTCAGAGGGGCGGCCAGGACCCCCCCCCTCGCTCCCTCCTCCCCCCCACACGCTCTCGCTCACTCACTCGCTCAGCGAGCGAGCGAGCGAGCGTGCACAGGAGGGGGGCCGGACAAGCCGGACACCCCCCCCTCTCCCCCCCTCCTTATTTTCTCCATTCGCCCATCTTATGGGTAATCGAGAAAAGGGGGGGAGCGAGTAATAAAATACGAAAAGGGGTACGCCTTTCAACGTCTGAGAAAAAGAAAAGAAAAAAAAACCGAAGGTTGAAGGCGAGCAGAGGGGATAACAAAAAAAAAGGGGGTGGTGGGTGAGGACACGACAACCATAGAAAAGGGCCGAGAGAAACAAAAAAGGGGGGGGGGAATCGTCCAAATCCTACCGCCCCAACCGTAGCAGCTTTCGTCGCAGCAACAGCGGTGGCCGGTGGAGTTGCAACGACTACTTGGTGAGGGGCGGTTGCAGTTACGTTTCTACTTCATCCTTCCCAGCTGACGACGGATTGTGCGTCGGCGGCTATTTCCACTTCGAGACGTGTCCTGGACCGGCGTCTCCCTAGGGCCCGTGGATTGGTGCGTGCACTTCACCCCGTAGGATCGCCGGCGGATTCGAGTCTTACCGTCTCCGAGGGCTGGGTCGTCTACCGCTTGGAGCAGCAGCCATACCTGCAGCTGCCACCCCTTCTCGTCTTGGAGCAGTCTTCGCTCCATTCGTGGCAGCAGTATTGGTCGCCGCAGCTAGTCAGACTCTCGTCTCCGGGTGTGCTGTGGTAGTGCAGCTCTTCCCGTCTGGTCACGTTTGCTGACCCGGACGCCATGACCTCCGGGGAGTGATAGTACCTGCGGACCTCATTCTCTCCCGTGGCTTGGTGTTTACCACCGGGAGTAGGTGCCCTCGGCACCTATCCATCGTCCAGCGCACGAGATGAGTGCGCGGACGTGTGAGCAGGCGCCCTGCGCATTCGCCTGCTACTACTGTGGTGATGGACGTCATGGTTGGCGTCGCTGTTGGACGCGCCCTCCCGGCTGGCATCCACCTTGGTTACAGCCTCGTCCGAGCATGCGTCCTCCACAGCATACGGATCTGCCGGCGTTGGTAGATCCCCTAGCTGGACCTCTGGCGAGCATATTCGCCGAGATCCGCGGCCTACGGCAGACGGTGCAGCGGCTTTGTGACCTCGTTGGCACTGAGCGTGCTTCTGCTACTCGTTCGTCGACGGCCTCTTCGACCACTTCTCCTCCTTCTTCATCCGATGGTGTCCCTTCACCTTCACCTGCCAGCCAGTCCCAGGCTGACACCATCCTTCCGATCCTCCACTCTGCTGTGACCACGCCGCCACCCCGCGATGACTTGTCTTCCAGCAATAGTTCCAGTCGAGTGACTCTACGACGTCGTCGTCAGCGCTCCGCACGGCGTGCTCGCGCCGGTGTTGATACATCCTCCACCTCCTTGACCCCCATTGTTGTACCTGTCGAGGGGGAGTGTGGTCACCGCGCATTGCGTGATGCGACAGTAGCGATTGGATCCGCAGTTGGGTCGAGGGGGAGTGAGTCTGATCCCGACATGGAGGTCATGGTACAGACTTGCGTATCATCGAGCTCGACTTCTACGTCCGCCCTGGATCCAGATCTTGTACAGCAGAAGCTTGCGTCAGGAGGTGTCCAGGCCCGGCGTCCCTGGGCGGTGCCACTCGCGGCTCCTACCGGTGGCGGCCCGGCGGTGGCACACGGGTCCCGTACAGATCGGGATGCATCTTTGGGAGTTTTGGCGGAGTTTGTGCAGCAGGCTCACACGAGTCCGGCGGAGGTTCCAGTGCCGGAGATATGCGTGTCATCGAGGTCGAAATCCACGCTGGGACAGGAGCCGGACGTTCTGGAGCAGCATGTCTCATCACGAGGAGTGCAGGTCTCATGTGCCTTGGCGGTGCCACTTGCGACTCCGACCGATAGCGGCCTGGCGGTGGCAAATGAGTCCCGCGCGGATCGGGATACCCCACACGGATTTCCGGGGGCGTTGGCGCACGTGACTCATACTTGCCCGACAGTGGTCGCAGTACACGAGCAGAGTCGACCGGCTGGTCTATTGGAGGTTGAGGCGTTCTTGAGAGCAGCAGTTCTCAGAGATGTCGCCAGATCATATGCTGCAGCAGACACAGCAGGCTCCACCGCCTCATCTGCGCTACTTGTGGACCAGCTTCAGCGTGAGGTGTCGTTCACGTTCCCACAGCCTTCGGGCTCCCGTACCCACGACGGAGCTGCGACATACATGACGGAGTCAGATGATGGTCCTCACTCTATCATCGAGCAGGTGGCAGCGACCAGTCTTCCCGGCGAGACAGTGCGTGAGCGCCAGCTGCGCTTGCTGGTCGCCTTGACGGGCATTGTCGAGCCTGAGCCCTGCACACCTGTTTCCACTACGGCGGCAGTTGAGGACAGTGGTGCAGATCCCTACATGCAGATGGATTCACCTCGTCAGCAGGAGCTGAGTTGTGCACCTTCGTGTTCACCTGCTAGTGACCTTGCTGATCACATGGATACTGAGAGTGGCAGTACCTGCACGGACAACGTTTCCACATGCTCTACGGACTCTGACGGCTCCTCCTTCTCTTTATCTCTCGGCATGCGACCGCTCACTCCTCGCATGTCAGATACGAGCTGTGATGTGGATGCGACACCTGCAGCTGCATCCGATGTTCCAGCGTCTCGGCACATTGCGAGCTTGGTTGACCCCCAGGAGCATGCAGCAGCACCAGTTCCATCGTCTCCAGCAGCAGAGATGCAGATGGCGCTATACTCACGAGTTACGCAGTTTGCATGTGCAGCATCCCTTGAGGCAGAGTTTATTCTACACCAGGCCGACATCGGCCACCTCGACATGTCCGAGGCAGATTACGCCGACCTGCAGGAGCGTGTAGTGATGCTGCAGCGGGAGATGATGGCAGCGCGTGAGCGATTCTCAGAGGATGGCAGCATCAGTACTATCGGCACGACCTCTGCGCCAGCAGCATCTGGCACACCTATGCTTGGGGAGCATCTTGTACGCGCTCCGAGTATGACGTCCGTTGGAGACATTGTCAGAGGAGAGGTGATCGTGCCTTTGGCTTCCGCCATCCTCGCTCCTATCGACCCCATCATCGCTCCTTCTTCTTCTGCTGCTGTCACGCACCTTCATGCACCTGACTCACTTACCCCATCTTCATCGTCATCTGCGAGTGGTGATCCGGTTCGTCGCTCCAGCTCTCCTCCTCCGACGGTACACCCCTGTGCCTCAGGGTGCTCTATCCGGCCTCCGAGGCCAGCTCCGCCACTTCATCCACGCACGCGTGCTGCTCGTCCATTCCCGTTCCTCCGGCGTACACAGATGCATCGCGACAGTGCGGAGGCAGGAGAGACTGTGAGTTGGGACCCTTGGCAGTCACGCGAGGACTGGCATACCCTAGGCGATGCAGATTCACGTGAGGAGTCGAAGCCGGGGACACCACTTTGTCTTTGAGGGAGGGAGTCGACTCACAGGTGACAGGGAAAGCTGTCTCTACATGATGGATACACTACATGACTCATCACCCAGGATCTGTTCAGCTACGACATCAGCATCTCCATCGAGGACATCGCTGCCAGGTTCCTTTGCCCAGGGGGAGTGTTGTGTGGAGCTCAACCTGACGTGACGCCATGGGAGATGCATGGCGAGGTCCATGCTCTGTTCTGAGCATCTACAGCATTCCGCATGTGCCTCACGCTACGTGCCTGCACAGCTGCATACAGATGGTAGCACACTGTTGGTCGAGACCCGGACACTTGGTGCATTACACCAGTGTCACGAGGAGACCATGTGATCGTGTGTCTTAGTGTGTCGCTATACTGTGTGTGGCATTGTACATGCGAGCTGTTGGTCGAGACCCGGACACGTGGTGCATTGCACCCGTGTTACGAGGAGATCCTCCCTTGATCCTGTGTTTGGATGATGATACTATTGAGTTTGATTGCTCGTAGTGGTCGAGACCCGGACCCTGGTACCGCCAATGTCACGAGGAGACCATCTTGTCCTCTGACATGTGTATGATGTGCATTACACTGGTTTGTGTGCGTGTGCATCACTCCTCTCATGGTCGAGACCCAGACACTTGGTGGGCTGTGCCAGTGTCCAGGGAGACCATGGATGGATAGCAGACGAGTGTGTGTGTGTTTGTGCGAGTTGACTCATGCATGTTATGGCTTGCCATGCATTGTTGTTCCATGCCTTCGCTCATTCGTTCTGGCGTGGACGGCTATGTCAGCTAGGGGGAGTGTTGGTTAGTGTGGCTTCCACCCGTCACGACCGACACTGCTAGTTTACCGATATACCCACATTCGGGGTATATGGCAGAGGAGAGCGTGACGACACGACGGGCCTCCAGACTGCACCGAGACTTCTCCAGCACCTACGACAGCGCCGGCGAGACGCGGTCGTTGCGTTCCGGCAGCCATGTGGGCTTGTCAGGAGGTAGGAGAGTTTTCTCGGTGGGTTCAGACCCGCGCACCCGGTTGACTGTACCGGTGCGACGAGGAGACCCGATGGCTATTGTGGGGCTTCCGATGTTCGGAAAGCCNGGAAAGCCGTCTGTGATGACTGGACGCTGATTCTGAGATTTTCTGGCACTGTTCCTATTTTCTCGGTGGTCGAGACCCGGGTACTCGGAGAGCTGTTCCGGTGCCTCGAGGAGACCACCGTTATTGTTATCGTGGTGTACGCAGTGTGTTCTCCCCGCTGACCCGTTTCGGCTCAGCGGGGGTGACGGGGCCCGGTGCGGCTAGCTGCCGACGCCCCTACTTAAGCCCGCTAGGGGCTCATTTGTAATCTCTCCTTGCTCTTTATATTCAGCGTTCCAGACTTAGCCAAATTCTTGCCGTCTTGCATCGCACTCACACACAGAGCTCATGTTCGTTTTTGCATGGGCCTGCATGCCCTAAAATTATTTCCAATTGCTCATCCTTTCTCGTTCATAATCCAGTTGCGTAGAGTTTCTGTTTCTGCACCTAACCCTTCTTTGGTTTTTTCATTCGGACGATTGAGGAGCCCGTACGTCTATCGGGTTCTTGTCTACTGTTGTTTAGGAGCTGGCAGCGGGGTTGGGCTATTTTCTAACCTGCTGGTAAATGGAAACTACACTGGAGCGCAGGTTGGGGCAGTGGCGGCGTTGATGCACCGTGCGGGCTTCCACGCTAGTTACTTTGTCTGCTGTCCCCTCAGTGTACTGCTCTAGAGTCGAAGTCTGAGTGCTCTGGGTTTGTTACTCAGAAATGCGCGCGCCAGTGTTAGCATCAGAAAACAGCTGAAAACTGGAAGTAACTGATTAGGAGTGAAGAATGAGCAACAATGGGAGATCCCTCCAAGTCCTAGCTCCCCCCCCCAGCTCTGTAGAGCCTGTTACTCAGCTAACCAGACAATTAGAAAGTAGACCTAGACCTATTTTCTGGCAGACAGGGTTTTCTCGGTTAGCCCTGCCAGACGGTCGACATCCCAAAACCCGGGCGTCGTCCGTTTTGCCTGAAAACTGGACCATACCATAATACCAACGCTGCGAACGCACTCTTGCATCAGAAATAGCTAGAAAAATAAAAGCAAAGAGTTATGGCTGCATGAACCCAGGCAGTGCCTACGATGGTCCACGACGCCAAACAGTGCCACGCAACACGAGACATGGAACCTAGGCAGAGCATGACACTGCAGACGCAACGATACAGTCAGATCCAGCGCCTGACGCATGCATACAGCATCCGCGGTGGCAGTGACCGCCGGCGGCCCGATCGCCTGTAGTTGCTAGGATGCTTCCTAGGGCAAACCCGCAAGAGCACGTATTCACGGACAAGGGGCTGCTGACGCCATGGAAGTGGGAAGCTTGCCTCCATTAGGTCAATAGAACCAAGACAAGAGAATGAGTAGAGCGAGCGAGACTTAGTAGCCGGTGAGTGTGCACTCGCCTCGGGCATCACGCCCAAGTGAGTGTACACCGCCACCCGGGGGTCGAGCCCGACCGCTCGGCATAAGCCTGAGCGGCGGCTACTCACCAATGCACGGGTAAAACCATGCAAGGTGGCCCCCAAGGATCAGCACCCGGGTAGTGCAGCTCTACACAAGACATCCATGGCAAGCATGACACAGGGCACGGCAGTTAAAGTGTACGGGCCCTAGCATCTATCCCACTCATCACTAGAATCAATTCATTGTCATGCAAGTGTCAGACGACACTCCTGGATGAAGCACGCCCGAGAAGTCACCCATGGTAGGATAGCTTGGCGTCTCTCCAGGTGAGGCCATGTCAATCAATCTGTACAGTTGTGTGCACAGGGGTGGAGACAAAGGGAAGAGATGTGTGAGTGACCAACGAACTTCAACACTCCCCCATGACCCGCAGGCAATCACCCCCACACACATACAAGCTCATGAGAATAGAGAGCTGTGCAGACACATTCAACCAGGGTTATGGGGACAGATGAGACCAACAGCGTGAGTGGCACTTTTGAAGACATTACGACTGAGTGCCTTGGTAAGAAAGTCTGCTCTTTGGGACCGGGTGTCTACCTATGCAACTCGGACAATGCCAGCGGTAATGCATTCACGAACAAAGTGATGCTCTACATTGATGTGCTTGGTGCGCGAGTGATGAATGCCGCTGTTTTCAGCGATGGCCTTGGTGCTTTGATTGTCACAGCGCAGAGTGATGCAACGAATGGGCACACGCAGATGCTGAAGAAGACGACACAGCCAAACTGCCTCACATGTGCCAGCGCCAAGTGCCACATACTCAGCCTCTGCAGTGCTTCGAGCGACACAGCCCTGTTTGCCACTCTTCCATGAGACCGCTGTTCCACCAACCATGAAAATGTAACCCGTGCGACTGCGTGCATCAGATTCATGTACCCAGTCACTGTCAGTAAAGCCGTCAACCACAAGGGAGGGTTGTGCCCGGAAGAAGAGACCGACGCGTGGCGTGGAGAGAGCATAGCGCACAACTCGCAATGCTGCCTCCAGGTGCCGCTCTTGTGGACACTGAGAGAACTAAGACAGGAAGTTGACAGCAAACGCCACATCGGCGCGTGTGGTGGTGGCCAGGTACATCAGCGATCCTATGACTCTGAGATAGTCAGTGACATCGACTTTCTCCCCCAGAGTGGGAAGATTTTGGGACTTCAGCAACGACTGCACTACAGGGATCATGGGTGTAGAGGCGGAGGGAACTGAGGTGAGGAGAGCCTGGAAGCGCTCCCCTAGGCTGCGGACGTATGCAGCCTGGTGCACGTGCAGAGTGCGACGTGCCCGGTCCCGCTCGAGTTCCATTCCCAAAAATACTCGAGCTGGTCCCAAGTCTTTCATCTTGTAAGTGGCTTGAAGAAGTGACTTGGCCGCAGAGACTGCGGACATCTTGGGCGAGGCAATGAGGAGATCATCGACGTACACCAGGATGGCGACCAACGGTTGTGAGGGTGGACTGAGGAACAGAGCAGGGTCCACTGGGCTTCTTCTGAAGCCACCCTTTTCTAGGGTTGCTGTGATCTCTTGGTTCCAGCACCGAGGTGACTGCTTAAGTCCATAGAGGGCTTTGTGCAGTCGCCACACACGGTTTGTGCCATCTGAGAACCCAGGTGGCTGGACCATGTAAATCTCCTCATCCAGTTTGCCGTGCAAGAAGGCATTGTTGACGTCCATCTGCTCCAACTCCCAGTCGTGCTGAGCGACCAGGCTGAGCAGTGCTCTGGCAGTGGTGTATCTGCACACCGGTGCAAATGTCTCGTCAAAGTCCACTCCCGGAATCTGGGAGAATCCCTTAGCAGTGAGTCGTGCTTTGTACCGTTCCACTGTGTTGTCCGGGCGAAGTTTGCGGCGGTACACCCACTTGGCCGCAACGGCCTTGCGGCCTGGGGGAAGATCCACCAGCTCGAACACACGGTGCTCTGACAATGCGACAAGCTCAGCCTTCATAGCCTGCTCCCAAAGAGAGGAGTCTGTGGCTGCACGTGCTGCCTGCACTGTGACAGGTTCTGGTGGAAGGGAAGAGAGGCCGGCCGTGGCAAAGCAGGAGGCAACATACCCGGCAACTGAGGATGAGAGAGCAGAGTGAAACTCTTGCTCAATCAGGGAGTAGCCAAGAGCTGTGTTGGGATTGACAACAGAGGCTGCGACAGACAGTCCAGAGGCCACAAGACCAAGGGCACGGAGGCCCGGGTCACCAGAGACGACAGGATGGGAGTGGGAAGGTAGAGCACGGAGACGGCCTCCTCGTGTGTAAGGTGACACAGGTGGGACAGGTTTCGTTGTGACAGACGGAGCCGGGACAGAGGTTGTGTCACATGGAGTGTGAATGGGGGAGTCTGGTTGCACAGCAGCAGAAGGAGAGCCAGGTACAGAGGGGGTGCCCGGATGTGCAGAAGTTGCGGGGGAGGCGTCCTCAGCAGAAGGTGAGGGTGAGCCGGACCCCGAGGCAGCAGGGGACGCAACAGGGGAGACAGGCTGGACACTGGGAGGAGGAGAGGACGCTACGGGAGGAGAAGGGGCAAGGGGATGCGCAGAGGGAAGAGAAGAGAACTCAGGAGGAGGAGACAGACCACCCCCAGCCCGAGTGAGCGGAGAAGGAGACCCGGAGAAGCGAGGGACGTTGCGTTCAAACAAGTGCTCAAAGAACAGGGCATCGCGAGACTCAATGACGCGGCTGCGCGTGGGGTCCCAAAACCGCCAGGCCTTAGAGAAGGGAGAGACACCTAGGAAAAGGCAGACACGACCACGGGGAGAGAGTTTGCCGTCGCGGTGATCGGCGGGGAGCCAAACCGAGGCAAGACAACCCCAGACACGGGCAAGGCGCAAGTCAGCACGACGAACAGTCCAACGTTCAAAAGGAGTGACAGTATGAGGAAGAGGCCCATGAGGGATCCTGTTCCAGACCCACGTCATGTAGGACATGGCTTCAAAAGCGATCAGGGGAGACAGACCGGATGCAGCAAGAAGAGAGCGGACCCCATCTGCAAGTGTTCGGTTCCAGCGTTGAGAGACGCCGTTTTGCTAGGGGGTGTAAGGAGCTGTGCATTCAAGGCGCACCCCACGAGATTCAAGAAAACGGGAAGTGGGGCCAAGAAATTCACCGCCACGATCACTACGAAACATGCGAAGGGGACGGAGGCAGGCACGTTCTGCCTGGGGAAGCCAGTCCTCAATGACTTCTGTGACGTCACTTTTGTGATGAAGGGCAAAAACCCAGCGGTGATGGGAGAAGTCATCAGTGAGACAGAGCACATAGCGTCCCAGACCACCCATAAAGGTGTAGGGTAGGGGACCCATGACGTCAGCATGGACGAGGTCAAGGGGGTGAGAGGTGGTGGACTTAGATGAGGAAAAGGGAGAACGGTGCATTTTGCCCGAGGCACAGTCAAGACAGTCGGAGGAACAGGGAAGAGCAAACGTGGCAGGGTCAAGGCTGACTGCAGGCTGGAGACGCAGAAGACGGTGGATGGCAGCAGTGTGGAGATGACACAAGCGGCGATGAAGGAGTGCAGCGTGAGCAGGAGACAGGGATGGTGCCACATGTACAAGGGCAGAGGCAGCGGAAGACGATGGGAGAGACAGCGGCACGCGGAAAAGACGATCACAACGGATGCCACGAAGCACAACACGGCCAGAGGAGCGCAGAGAGATGGATGCAATGCCGCGGCTGGACGAGAAGTCCATGCCCTGATCATCAAAGGTTGTGACAGAGAGCAGACTGACTTCCAGGTCAGGAACGTACAACACATCGGGAAGGTACAAGGTGCCACCGGGGCCGACAAACTTCACAACACCAACGCCATGAACAGGGAGTAGCTGGCCAGAGCCAGTCCGTACCGAACGCACAGATCCAGTGGGACCAAGGGACACAAAGGAGGAGCGACATGATGTCATGTGATGGGTGGCCCCGGAATCGATGATCCAGAGGCCAGGAGTGGCACGTGTAGTTGGGAGGAGAAGGCAGACAGCAACAGTGCCATGGAACGACATAGGGGAAGATGTGCCAAGACGTGTGGGAAACGTGTGAGACTGCCAATCCTCAATCCAGTCACGCACATCAGGCATATTTCCCTGAACCCCACCCGACGCTGCACCCCGGAGGGTGGCATCAGACTCACAGACATAAAGACGAGACTGGCCACTCACACTCTCACCTCCCTGAGAACGAAGGTGGAGAAGCTCAACGAGACGGCGCTCAAGGGCGCGCTCCTTGTCATGACGGTCCGAGGAGCGGTCGGAGGAGCGGTCGGATGAGCGATCAGAAGGGGGTCCATCATCACGCGTCCACGATGGTGTTGAGTAGTGCGAGGAAGGTGGTCCATAGTAGGGGGGTCCACCGGGAGGTGGAATCCAGCCCCAAGTGCTGGGAGGTGAGGTGGAGGGATGGAGCGGTGCGGACGTGGAGGAGAGTGCAGTGGCTGGGTTGGAAGAGGATGGAGAGGCCACGGTTGCTGCCGCTGCAGCAGTAGATGGTGTGACGCCAGTGCGGGCCCAATGAGCTCGCATGGATGAAGCCAGACGGGCATCGTCACGTGGGGCTGGGCATTTGGGAGTAGCATGACCAGCAGCACCACAATTCCAGCAAGTGACCTAAGAGCCGACGGACGCAGCAAGAGAGTTGCCTTTGCCCTTGCGTCCACCCCCACGCCCTCTGCCGCCACCTCGGCCCCCAGTGTGGTGAGAGCCACCACCCCCACCACGGGAAGTCGCTTGGGTCACATGAGAAGCTGCAGAGGAGCCGGAGGAGGAGGCAGTAGAAGTAGCTGCGGGAGAGGCAGAGGAGGTTGTGACAGCAGCAAGAGCAGCGCGGTGCATGCGCTTGTTCTGGAGACTGTTCCACCAGTCTGTGAGGCGGGAGGCGGTAAAGTCATAAAGTGGTCCTATTCCTGGAGGAGTGTCCGCGGGAAGGGATGAAGAGGCTAGACGCTCGAGTTCTGCTTGGGAGTCGTGAAGGTAAAGATCTGAAAGTTCAGGGATCAGGCCGGCAACAATGGACAGACAGGCAGAGAGAGGGCCAGGTGCTACTTTGCCTAGGTCGTGCAGCAGGCGCAGGCTTCGTGCCCAATACTCGTCAGCCGTCTCATCAGCACGCATTTGCAACGTGTTGAACTGAACTGTCAGTGCACTCTAGGCAGCATGCCCAGTGACTGTCTTGCGATGACGAATGAGGGCGTATGCCACAACGGGATCGGCTAGGGTACCGCGGATAGGGTCCGCATTATACGTTCCAATGTCGTCAAGCAGGCTCTCTGGGCCAGCTGTGATGAGGGCGCGAACTGCACGGGCTGCTTCTGTTGGTTGTGGAACAAATGGGGCCTTGGCAGGTGAGTAGTACTCCCACAGCTGTTCACCTTGGGCCCACGCGCAGAAGCGCGTTTCCCAGGAGGTGAAGGTGAGTTTGGATGTGAACTGTGGTGGTGGGGTCTCAAAGTCTCTCTGACGTGTAGGGAGAAGTGCTCGTGCTAGGGCTGCCACTGAGAGAGCAGGGGAAGAGGAATTGGGTACAGCGCCGCCGGGTGGCACAGAGGATTCGGCAGACACGGTGTCGTCAGAGGGAAGCACAGTAGCGAGATCAGGTATGGTCCGCAAGCGGTCAATAACTAAGGTCGCCACTGTAGCAGCTAGCTCTTGCTGTGCCTCACTGTTTCTAAACAGTTCATCTTCTGCCTTGCGTCGTGCCGCCTGTGCTTCACTGAGGGTGGCTTGGAGAGCCTCTATGGTTTCCTCTGGTCCTGGCATGCTGGAAGAGTGTGGGAAGAGAGGACGGGAAGTAGGGAGAGTATGCAAAGCAGAGTGCGTTGGGTGAAGAGTGGCTCACCGTTCTAGTGCCGAGGCAGCAGAGTGAAGAGGGGTGCCACCACTGCTGCAACCGAGGAAAACAGCACGGCCACCCACCCCGCAACTACAACTGTGAGACACAGCAGTCCGGTGACAGCAGCCCCAGTTACGGCTGCAGATGCCTACGCAACCAAAACTCCGGTGGTGATGTGTGGGGTCAGCTCCCGTTGCACCCCCGTTGGAGTGAGAACCGCTGATGTGGTGGATGCACGAATGGACGCGACAGCTGCTGCGGTGGAGTCTGTTGCAGATGAGGCGGCAGTGGCAACAGCTACTGCTGCCGCCGTGACCTGAGTAGCAATGTTAGCCGCTGCAGTGGCAAGGAGGGTGAGTGAGGTTGCTGTGTGAGCATAAGCTTCGGTAGCGCGTCCCACAGCTGTCTGGGCCGGTGCCCTGCAAGCACGAGCAGTTGCTGCAAATGTTGCTGCGGCGCCTGCGGCTGCGTCTAAGATTGCGCCTGCCAAGCCAACAGAGTCAGTGTGGACCGGAAGAACCGGGATCACACCAGGGACCTTAGGGGGAGATGACGGTCCTGGAGTTGCTGTTGTGGCAAGGGTCGGTGCAGACGTGGTGTGCGGGGCAGGTGCCGGGCTGGAGGCCTGCGTGCCAGTGGGCGGTTGCATAGTTGAGGGAGGAGGCGGAGATGGAGGTAGGTCGTCAGGTGTGTACACCTGGCGATTGATCTCCTCCTCCCGCACAGCAGCTGCACGCTCGCCCAGTTCGGCTAACTCGTCACGCCAGTAGCCAGAGTCCAGCATACGCACCCATAGCGGTGTATCTGTGTCCGGGGGAGACGGAGAGTGGTAGTCTTCCCACCTGTCATCAGCGTGGCGGGCTGCAGCTCGAGGAGGATCAAGCTCCTCGTCGTGTGGCCCATCCAAAGGTGGAGAATCCAGTGTGACGACTTCAGAAACAAACTGGGACGGCCGCTGCACGAGAGATGGGCAGTGTTACCTACAGCGTCCACAGAGGCAGCACCGGTGGCTGCTTGAAAGACCGCGACTGAAGAGAGGTGAGGATGGTCGCGGATTGCCAAGAGTGGCTGAGAAGCGATCAGTGGCCTGGAGTGCACCGGGTGGGTGCACTAAGCTGAGTGCCGCCGAGGACAGTCGCAGACGAGCTGCCAAGAGCGGTAGCGAAGCGACTTGTGCGGCCTACAGCGAATGAGACAGCGAGAGGCACTAAGACATGGCTAGATGCTGCTGCTTGGTGCCAGGAGGTGGTGACAAGAGTCACCCGCTGCGACGGCGTTGAGAGACGACAGATGTCATGGATGCGAAAGATGCATAGGTGTTTCCCGAAGATCTACGAGCTGTGGAGTAGAATCTCGCTTGCTCTGATACCAGTAGTTGCTAGGATGCTTCCTAGGGCAAACACGCAAGAGCACGTATTCACGGACAAGGGACTGTTGACGCCATGGAAGTGGGAAGCTTGCCTCCATTAGGTCAATAGAACCAAGACAAGAGAATGAGTAGAGCGAGCGAGACTTAGTAGCCGGTGAGTGTGCACTCGCCTCAGGCATCACGCCCAAGTGAGTGTACACCGCCACCCGGGGGTCGAGCCCGACCGCTCGGCATAAGCCTGAGCGGCGGCTACTCACCAATGCACGGGTAAAACCATGCAAGGTGGCCCCCAAGGATCAGCACCCGGGTAGTGCAGCTCTACACAAGACATCCATGGCAAGCATGACACAGGGCACGGCAGTTAAAGTGTATGGGCCCTAGCATCTATCCCACTCATCACTAGAATCAATTCATGGTCATGCAAGTGTCAGACGACACTCCTGGATGAAGCACGCCCGAGAAGTCACCCATGGTAGGATGGCTTGGCGTCTCTCCAGGTGAGGCCATGTCAATCAATCTGTACAGTTGTGTGCACAGGGGTGGAGACAAAGGGAAGATATGTGTGAGTGACCAACGAACTTCAACATCGCCAAGGAGGCCTGCCGATGGAGCTGAGCACGTCGCCGTGCACAGGAGGCTCCAGCGAACTGCGAGTAGGCTTCAGCGTGCGTTGACTCCACCAGACGACACTCCAGCAACGTCAAATCTCGCCGTCAGTCATCTATGCGTTGATGTACACAAGCCGGGAGGACACAACAGAGCACAATGAGGATGCGCAAAAACCAACACTCCCCCATGACTCACAGGCGTAGTGCACATGGGCGGGCAGGGACACAGTCAACAGTCAGACTCCCCCAGAGCATGCAGAAACGCAAGCAGGGACATAGAGAGCAACTCAAGGAAACACACCGACCGAACTTACAGCCTTCTTGAACGAGTTGCGCTTCAATGCCTTGGTCAAGAAGTCAGCCAACTGTTGTGTTATCTCAACCCACACAATGCTGATGCTGCCGTCATGCAACAACGAACGCACATAGTGATAATCAACGTTGATGTACTTTGTGGAACATAAGACCTCGCCGAGGAGTCGAGACGACATATCGTAGTACTCGGATCGCGGCCTCAAAGTGGAGGTGACGCGACTCCTGAGAAAACTGAGCCAGGAGGTTGACGGCAAACGCGATGTCTGGGCGCGTCGTCGTCGCCGGGAATATCAGTGACCCGATGACTCGCTGGTACATGGTCACGTCAACTGGCTCCCCCAAAACGGCTGGGTCAGGACTTTTCAGCTTCACCTGGCCATCAGGTGACATGGGTGAAGATGCGCTTGGCACGAGGGACAAGTCCTCGGCGAAGCGAGTGGACAGGGTCTGCAGATAGGCAGCCTGGTGGACGTGTAGGGCACGGGCGTCTCGTGGTGGATACCGCGGGAGGCGACGAAAGTCGTGGTCTTGCCCATGTGCTCACCACTGCGATCGGAAGGAAATCGGCAAAGAGATTGACCACACTCGCGCTCCGCAAAGTCAATCCAGTCTTGAATTACACGGGCAGCATCGCTCTTCTGCCAAAGACAGAAGACCCAGCGGTAGCGAGAGTAGTCGTCAGTGAGGGTGAGAACATAACGGCCATGCTCTCCGACGGACTTGGTAGGGAGAGGATACATGACATCGGAATGGACCAGGTCGAGAGGTGCGGATGCACGGGAGGAGGACAAAGGGTATTTGGACCGGTGCATCTTGCCCTGAGCGCAATCAACGCACTCCGTGGGGCACGGCAAAGGGAAAATATCAGGGTCAAGGCCCTTGGCCGGCTGGGTACAAAGCATGTTGTTGACGGCAGCAGAGTAGACGTGGCAAAGGCGGCGGTGCAAGAGACGGGTGTGCTACAGAGAAAGCATGCTGGTGACAAACACATGGCCTGTGGTAGCCGACGGGAAGGGGAAAGAAGGAGAGGAGGATAGACGAGGCACATGCCAGAGGTTGCCACGGGCGGTGGCATGAAGAATGACAAGACCGGATAGACGCAATGACACAGTGCCAACGCCACGCGAGTGCACAACATCCATGCTCATGCGGTCAAGGGCACTAACGGACAGGAGGCTGAGCTCAAGACCGGGGACTAAAAGGACATCGGTCAAAAAACATCACCGGCAGGACTGCGAAAACGAACGACACCAACGCCGCGGACAGGTAACACATGGCCGGAGCCTGTCCGTACGCCGGATACAACGCCAACAGGACCAAGCATAGTGAAGGCCCGGCGAGAGGCCGTCATGTGTTGCATGGCCCTGGAGACGATGATCCAGGTCTCGGCCGGGTCCTGGACCGGAGTCGCCAGATCGCTAACGTTCACATGGCAGCAAGCAAGAGAGGCGGACACGGTGGAAGGGGGCGCGAACCAAGACTGCCAATCGTCAAGCCACGCGACGTCGTCACAGAGGGGAAGAGGAGACCACGGGAGAGGGCAAGATGGACGAGGACGCAGGACGCGACCGCAACTCAGTCTCAGTCATGCAGGTCGAGGGGGACGAGGAGGAGGTGATGCAAATCGCACTTCCCTTCGGGGGAGGCAGGCCGAGCTGGAGCGCAATGAACTGCTCCAACTTTTGCTCATGCGTGGAAGGTTCGGGAGTGTAGACTGAGTGCGGAGTGACGGCGCCAGACCTCGAAAACGACGAGAATTGCACCGGTGAAGGGAACGGGGGCGCCGACGGCTGCTGGTGATGCTCTTGCGGAGCTGGCGCCGGCGGGACCAGTGCGGCTGTCGGAGGAGTAGAGTTGCTGGACGGGGTCGAAGCGTCAGGGCCAGCGACAGTGATGGCGGCAAAGGCGAGACGGCGCTCTCGCTGGCGACGCATGGTGGCGATGACACGCGCCTCGTCCGTCGGCAACGGTCGCGTGTACCACCCGTGCCCGGGCTGGCCACAGTTGTGGCAGACTGAGCCACCACCACTGGACCCAGTCGACTGCTCCTGCTGTTGTTGCTGCTGATCCTGGCCCTTCTTGCTCCGGCGCTTCTTCCCTGGCGACAAGGAGCTGGTGGAGGTAGCTACTGCGGGCGAAGCGACGGCCACGGAGGCGACTACAAGGGAGGCTAGAGCCTCTGTGCGCGTAAGGCGGGACTCCAGGCGAGCTTCCTTAGTCCTGAGGAAGAGCTCGTATGTTCAGGGCATGAGGGTGCCCTGGGCCGCCATGGTGGAGAGGACATCCTGGGAGTAGTGCACGAAGACGTCTGTGTACACGTCAGTGGCGCCACGCTTGATGGTGAGGAGCGCGGCCAGAGGGTGTGGAGCAGAGGTGCCGAGCCAGCGAAGGATGTCCTCAGCCCGCTACCAGTAGGCGGTGACTGTCTCGGTCTCCCCCATGTGCAGGGAGTTGAACTCCCGTTGCAGACGGCTGGTCTCAGCCTCGTTGGATGGGCGATGGGGACAGGTGAAAACATGCCATGCGGCTGCACGGTCTGGTGTCTTGCCAGAGGTGAGGTCGCCGAGGAAGGGCTCTAGGACTAGGCGGGAAGCCGGAGGAGCGACGGGGACAAGAGCGCGCGCGGCGCGACCAGTGTCATGTAGCTGGTTGGCCTGGGTGGAGTCGTACGGAAGGGTGTAGTATGCCCACAAGCCCTCACCCTGTGCCTAGATACGGAAGCTGAGCTCCCAGCTCACTGCAAGCAGCGAGCTCGTTGCCAGCAGCTCGCAGGTAGCAGCGATCAGCGAGCTCGCTGCTTGCGGTTCGCTGCTCGCAATGTGTAGTGAGCTCGCTGTGACGAGCGAAAGGAAAAAAAACGAAGGAGACAAAAATCCCCCACCCCGCCAACAGCGCTGCGGTGGCTGTCGCCACCGCCACCGCCACTGCAACAGCCGCAGCAGTCGCAACAGCTTAGCAACAGTAGCAGCAGTAGCAGCAGTAGCGGCTACCACTGCAACAGTAGTAGTAGTAGTAGTAACAGCAGCAGCAGCCGCTGCAGCAGCACTTGCAGCAGCTGCAGCCGTCATAGTTGTACCAACAACCGCAGCAGCAGCAGCAGTAGCAGCAGCAGCCGTAACAACAGCTGCAACAACAGATCAGCAACAGCGGCAGCAGCAGCAGCAGCAGTAATGGGAGCTGTTGCTGCCGATGGAGATGAGCACGTCGCCGTGGAGAGGAGGCTCCAGCGAACTGCGAGTAGGCTTCAGCATGCGTCGGATCCACCGGATGACAGTCCAGCAGCGTCGAATCTCGCCGTCAGTCATCTGCACACCGATGTACACAAGCTGGGAGGACACAACAAAGAACAATGAGGATGTGCAAAAACCAACATTGGTTGGAATTGTGCACTTAGTTGTGCGCAAGTGGGTGAGACTACATCTACACATTTGTCTGTTTGTTGTAACTCAACTTCTACGTTTTGAAACATATCTTTGCTTCTCTCCATCTTTCAGAGCACCGTCTATCACGCTGTGTTCTATGCAGCGAGTCCTCTCACACAAAGGTATTGCTCAGGAGGTTCCTCCAATCCCTCATGGTATGATCGTTGTAGAGAGACTCGGCCCCTATAACCCACTATACGGCACGTAATAGCAACACCTTAGGACTCTGGGCTGGGCTGGGTTGGGTGGGGTTTATAGGTCCTGACAACGTGTGGACCCTGAGGTGAAGGCTCACGTCATGTTGTCCTTCGGCAGAGCTGGAGATGGAATGCTGTCGAAATGTTTTTGACAACTTCCCTCATCGCGACCGCCATCTTGGCGGTGACCAACCGTGGTGGTGTTCTAGGCCGCCACAGGAGTAGTAGCAACTTCGGCCCTCAAAGTAGCGATAGATGTTGGAGCAACCGTAAAGGAGCAACCGTTGCAGCAGCCGAGCAGACGTCTTCGTCACCAGCAGTTGCTACTATACCCTCATCAGCAACAACATTCGGAGCAATAGTAATACCAACAGTAGCAATAGCAGTAATAGCAGCAGCAACTGCAGTGCACGTGCTACAACATTAGCAGCATTGGCAACTATAGGACTTCTTGGGGTCAACGATGCCTGTGCCAATGATGGACCCTATGGTATTAAGTCCGTGTTTCAATGAGGAGCAGAAGCAATAGTGGCTGCAGTAGCAGCGATGTAGTTGTTGCACCTGCAGTCGTAGTAATAGCAACAGCAGGAGCAGCATACCCAGCACCTGATCTAGTGCACAAGCAGAAACAGCAGCAAACGTGTAGCACAAGCAACAAAATCTGCAATAGCAGGTCTGCGTGAGAAGCAGCAGTAGTTATATGGCACCACGGAGCTGATAGCAGTGCAGCTGGCGGGAAACTGCTTCGTAGCTGGCGGGAGCTGCTTCGCAACTTTTGGCATTCCCTGCTTCATCGGTTGACGGGCTCGTCGACCGACGAGCCCATCGATCGATGAGCCTATTGATCAATGAGCCCGTCAATCGACGAGTTCGTCTGCTTGGCGGATTGGAGCTCGCTTGCCAACAAGCAAAAAAAAAGGTGCACTTTTCCATCCTTCTTTGCGCACCAATTCCCATCTTGGGTGAACCCGGATGCACCTTCGTCCAGGTCTTTTGTTTTTCTGCTATTATACCCTGCTGGTCCTTGATTTTGATATAATTTTTTTTGGCCTGCCGGATTTGAGCATTTTTTTTGTTTCTTCAAAATCAAGGGTCCACCAAAACAATACGTACCACTTTTAATCCAATTTAAAAGATCATGGCAACATTTTTTGACACCGGGTTTCTAATGCCTTGGAACTTATATGAAGAATTTTTGAAATTTTATCGACGGCGAGAAAAACAGGATCATTAGGGTGCTTTAGTTCTTTTCCTTTCATTTATTTTTTTACTTTTCCTCCTCTAACACTCCTTGGTTGAGACCCGGGCATCCGAGATTTGTCTCGGTGCCACAAGGAGACCAGTCCTGGAAGACTGGTTTTAGGTTTTGCCTTTTATTCTTTTCACTCGCTTTCTTTCGGTCGAGACCCTTGCACGCAGGAGTCTGACCTTGCATTGTCGGAGACCAACATCGACATGACGTTGGTTGTTCCAGCGCTCGCGCTGACGTCCTCAGCAACGGCGATACCCCACCTCGGATGGCAATGGCTTCCGCCGCCGTACTACCCTGCCCTTTATAGGCCGCCTTCTCCATCCTTCACCCCTCTGTCGTGGCTCTAGCCAGCAACTTCATCTTTCTCTCCTCCAATAGCGCGATCCCTTCTTGAGTTGTCGCATGGTCCGGCCGCTTTTGCTCCAGCCTCCACATTCCCTTCCTATCCTCAGCCTCCGGTTGTCCCCTCCAATGTGAGTTTGACTGTGGATTCCCGTGGTCACCATCGTTTGTCGGATGGAGCCCTTTGGTACACGTCGAGTGGTGAGACTCTGTCGCTTGTGGAGTAGATTGCGCATTGGCAGTCTTTCACCCTCCCACATCTTCTCACTGTGACTTCTGGTCGTGTTAAGCACTCTCCAGCAGTTTCTTACAATGTCATGCAGTGTCATGTGAACGCTCCCTCTTGTGTGTCAATTGGCTTTTGGATCATCGATTCCGGAGCCACTCATCACATGACGTCGTCTCATGCCACATTTTTCACATTGGGACCTGTCCTTGACGTACGCTTCATCCGCACTTGCTTGAGCCACATGTTTCCAGTTTAGGGCATTGGTGTTGTGCATTTTGTTGGTCCATAGAGTGGTGCCGATGTCCTCTTTGTCCTAGCGCTTGAGGTCAGCTTGTTCTCTGTCACTGCCTTGGATAATCAGGGCATGGACTTCGTTTCATCTCGTGGATTCGGCACTATGTCACTACAGTCGTCTAGCCATCCTCTTCTACGCGGTCTGAACTGTGACAAGTTGCATCACGTGTCCTTTTTTGCACCGTCATCCACCACCATGACCACAAAAAATATGCATCTTGCTTCCTGGCTTTCTCTTGTATACACAAGTTTTCTCCATCGTCGCTTGTGTCACATTTATACCGCTACCATCCATAGCATTTTTCATCATCAGCATGCTATTGATCTTGGTCCTGCCACATTCCCCGTGTCTTGCACTCTTGATTGCCTTGACTTTGCACACGGAAAACTTCATCGCTCGTCCTTTCCGTTGTCCGACTCCCGCACATTGCATCCCCTTGTCCTTGTCCATGCGGATATCATAAACCCTCTTCTTGATGAATTTCTCGGGGGTGTCAGTCGGAGTGTCTTATGAACGACTTCTCTCGCTTTCAATGGATATCTTCCCTTAGCCAGAAAAAGCAATATCAGGCCCACAATTGAGTCTTGGCTTGTGCAAGCCGAGGGTGCTTGGTAGCAAAAGCTGGTAGCATTCCACTCCGATCGTGGTGGAGAGTTCATGGATCCCACGACCCGCTTCCTCCAGTCTCAAGGGGTGCATCTGGAGCTCTCTGCTCCATATACACCACAACAAAACTGAGTGTCGGAATGTTGGAATCACACTGTTGCTGAAGATGTCTGCACCCTTCTCGTCAATTCTGACCTCCCTCCAAACCCATGTCATGTCCTATATGACGTGGGTTTGGAACCGTGTTCTCCACGGTCCACTGCCTCGTCATGTGACATCATTCAAGCAATGGTATGGTCATTGTGCTGACCTTCGCCTCACTCATTTCTAGAGCATCGCCTGTGTTTGGCTCCCTGAGGACCAATGTGATGGCAAGCTCTCTTGTATATCATCTCAATCCTTTTCTTGACGTCTCCTCTCAGTCCAAAGCCTGTCACTTTTGGGATCCCCAGCATATTCGTGTTATCGAGTCTTGCTATGCTCTCTTCTTTTAGAGCACCTTCTCTTGTAACGTCGCCTGTACTGTCCCGTCGTTTGAACCCTTGTCTCGTCCAGGGGGAGGTGGTGTTTATGAAGTGCCCTTCGGTAGTGGCTGCGCTCTGTAATATTTTATCACGCTTGTGTTGACACCTACATCATTTCTTGTTGCATCTGCATCATCGCCTGTCTCGTTTCTTATTACTTCTGCATCATTGCATGCATCATCTCCTACCATGCCTATGTCGACGATTGTGCCATCTCCTGTTGTGTTTGCATCATCGCCCACATCATTTCCTGTCACATCTGTATCATCACATGCGTCCTTTCGTGTTGTACCTATGCCATCGCCTATATCATCCCCAACCGCATCTGCGTCATCTCCTGTTATTTCGTCCCCTGCATTGCTGGTTAAGATTCCATCAACAGCAGATCCAAACACACCCTTGCAGCACCCCATCTCATTGTCGTTTCTTTTTTGCGCCAGGCGGTCGTTTGAGACCTTTGTAGTCTGGACCTCAATATGCCTCGCCTGCCAGTTGTATAGCCTCGGCTGGCCACTATGGGCCCGTGTGATCAGTCCTTCCAGTTCATGATGGTGTTGTTGACCCCACACAGCCTACTCCTATCTCTGGTCTTCACGGTCTTGGCTTGGCGGCGACTGTGGTACAACCTAATACCACACTTGGATAGGCTCTCATTGCCGATGAGCTCCACCGGGCAATTGTGACAGCTGCTTCTACTTCACCCCTGCCATATCCCTCAGTCGCCATTGCTCTTGTTTCGAGTGGCTCCACGGCACATGTGTCTGAACCGAACGCATCGCAACATGCACGCTTCGTTGTACATACAACCCTCTTGGAGCAAGGTATGTGCTAGAAAATTGGTGCAATCGAGGAGCATGGGGTTCATGAGAAGGTGACGCTCCCAGCTGGTCGTAAGGCCATATTTGCCCATTAGATGTTTCAAAGGAAATAGAGGCCCAATGGCTTAGAGAAACAGTACAAGGCCCGTCTCACGGCCAAGGGATTTTCCCAAGTGCATGGTGTGAACTTTAATGCAACCTTGGCCCCTGTTGGCAACTACACCACGGCAAAGGACTTGTTGAGTCAAGTGGCTCAGCATAATTGGGAGTTCTACCAGATGGACATGAATAATGCTTTCTTGCACAACAATCTTGAGGAAAAGATCTATCTTGTCCAACCTCCAAGATTTGGGGACGGTCCAGACAGGGTCTGGTGCCTCCCAAAGACCTTGTATGGCCTGAAGCAATCTCAATGTTGTTTGAACCTCGAGATCTCCGCTACCTTGGAGGGAGGAGGGTATCACTGCAGCACGGTTGACCGAGATATATTTGTGGGTGCTTCCTTTAAACCCTTTGTCGTTGTCCTATTTTGTGTGGATGACCTCATAATCATGTCCCCCTACTCTCACGCTGTCCAGGCTCCAAAGGATCTCCTACAGTCTGTGTATATAATGGAAGATCTTGGTCCGACTCGTGTATTCCTAGGAATGGAGATTGAGCGTGATTTCCAGCATCGCATATGACATGTGCATCAGGCTAGTTACATCAGAATGCTGGGAGATCATTTTGCTGATCTGCTGGCCATAGTCCCCTCTGCATCCATGCATATCATGCCCAATGGACTTCTCACGTTAGCAGACCCAGATCGTCTGGGGGAGCATGTCGATGTCAAAACATACCTCCGAGTCATTGAATCCCCGATGTTCCTCGGGACCACGACACATGTTGATGTCGCCTTTGTTGTGGAATTCTTGTTGCAGTTCTCACAGCATCTACGTCAGCTCCATCTGGAGGCTTCCCTTTGTGGTGTGGGATATGTCATGTCTACCTCACGCTTTGAATCTTGCTTTCACACTCAGTCGCCTATGATTATTGACGGATACACGCATAGCGATTGGCCCCATTATCGCAATGCGCGTAGCTGATCCGGCTACATCTTCATTGTGAGAGGCACAACCGTCTCGTAGAAGAGTGGCAAGTAGGGTTGCGTAGCACAGAGATCGACTGAGACTAAGTATTTTGTGTTGGGAACTGGGGTTGATTAGAGTGCTCAGATGTGCCGTCTCATGCAGAAATTACACTGTTTCGATTCTATGCATCACCATCCACTACAACAATGAGGGCACGCACCGCAGAGCAGAGCATGATGGCATGCGTCACACACACACACACACACACACACACACACACACACACACACACACACACACACACACACACACACACACACACACACACACGCACACACA
>SZWC01000576.1:69169-81927 GCA_023375785.1 Penium margaritaceum | reverse complement strand
GGAACGACGTACATCACGAAGGTGAGACTCATGGATCCAGTCTGTGCAGTCAGGCCCATCCTCATCACATGCGGACTGTGCTCCCCCACACGTATCATCACGAGTCACGAAGGCGGATGAACAAGCAGTCTGTGACCCACTCGACGATGACAACACACTCGCACCTCCCTGCAAGCGAAGCGCCAGAAGATGACGTAGCTCGGCGATGGTGCGGTCACGTGGGTCTGGATCACTGCTGCTTGCTGGCGAGGACGCAGGAACAGCTACAGTCGTAGTCGCCGCGCGTCCCGAGGAGTGTGCGGACGACATGCCGGGCGCGGTACGAGCAGCATGGGCCGCCTGAAGTCCACGGGTGATGCGCCCCTAGTCAAGCGGCTGCTGGCACTCGGTGTAGCGATGGGCACCTCCACAGTTGTAGCAGTGGACGGAACGCCCACTGCTACCGCTGGATGACGACTGCTGCTGGTCCGATCCGCGCTTCCTGTTCTTCTTCTTCCCCTGGGCGGCTGCTGCGACGCCCTGCGTCTGCGTGGGTGTAGACGGGGTCGAGGAGGAGGAGGAAGATGAGGTCGTGGTGGAGGTGGATGAGGGTGACTGCAGGATGGAAGATGGTGGTGAGGCAACGACTGCTGCAGCGAGGGACGTCTCCTGATGTGCTACTGCGGCCTCACGGGTCGACGTCACCTGGAGAAAAAGATGATGTGCCCAAGGAAGCAGCTGCATGGAGGCCGAGAAGGGCTCGAGGACGGCGTCGCTGTACCGGTCAAAGATGTCGGTGTACTCCAGGCGAACTCTGAGCATGATCGCCCGGAGTGCCCACAGCTGTGTGCCCCCTGAGGTACCCAAGCGCGTGTAAATACGCATGGCGCGTCAACAGTAATCCGCCGCAGGCTCCGCTGGTCCCTGACGAAGCGAATGGAAAGCACGGATGTGGGACGCACGCGTGGCGTGCGTCTCTGCGGCCAGCAGGGACAGCGCCAGATCCCAGCCTCCACGAGGATCAGCTCCGGTGCCTGTGCCAGCCTCGCCAAGGAAGGGGCGGAAGTCGACGACAGTCTCGCGTGGCATAGCGTAGAGAAGTCCTCGCATGGCCCGGGCAGCTGTCGACACCTGTGCTGGGTCTGTAGTNGGGCGCGGTACGAGCAGCATGGGCCGCCTGAAGTCCACGGGTGATGCGCCCCCAGTCAAGCGGCTGCTGGCACTCGGTGTAGCGATGGGCACCTCCACAGTTGTAGCAGTGGACGGAACGCCCACTGCTACCGCTGGATGACGACTGCTGCTGGCCCGATCCGCGCTTCTTGTTTTTCTTCTTCCCCTGGGTGGCTGCTGCGACGCCCTGCGTCTGCGTGGGTGTAGACGGGGTCAAGGAAGAGGAGGAAGATGAGGTCGTGGTGGGGGTGGATGAGGGTGACTGCAGGATGGAAGATGGTGGTGAGGCAACGACTGCTGTAGCGAGGGACGTCTCCTGATGTGCTAGTGCGGCCTCATGGGTCGACGTCACCAGGAGAAAAAGCTGATGCGCCCAAGGGAGCAGCTGCATGGAGGCCGAGAAGGGCTCGAGGACGGCGTCACTGTACCGGTCGAAGATGTCGGTGTACTCCTGGCGAACTCCGAGCATGATCGCCCGTAGTGCCCACAGCTGTGTGCCCCCTGAGGTACCCAAGCGCGTGTAAATACGCATGGCGCGTCGCCAGTAATCCGCCGCAGGCTCCGCTGGTCCCTGACGAAGCAAATGGAAAGCGCGGATGTGGGACGCACGCGTAGCGTGCGTCTCTGCGGCCAGTAGGGACAGCGCCAGATCCCAGCCTCCACGAGGATCAGCTCCGGTGCCTGTGCCAGCCTCGCCAAGGAAGGGACGGAAGTCGACGACAGTCTCGTGTGGCATAGCGTAGAGAAGNAAACAGGATCTCCCAGCAGTCAAACCCATCCTCGCTGATGTACCGTGGGGGTGGCGCCTCAAAGTCCTTTGGCTGCCGCTCCGTGGGAAGAGCAGCCGCAGGCTGAGGAGGGCGAGAGACAGGGAAGAACCCTGGAAGGGGGTGATCACCGAGAGAAGGAAATGACGGTCGTATCGGAGACGCAGGTGGAGGTCGCATACCCGTCTACAGCTGACGGAGACGCTCCTGTAGAAGACGAATCTCCCGCTCCTGGGAATCATCCTCGAAACCTGGCATGAGTGGCTCGTCATCAAGGAGGTCCTCAGGTGGTGGAGAGACTGCGCCAGAAGTTGCGGGAGGCGGAACCCCGGCCATGGACACCCGGGTCGAGTAGTGTGCGGATGCCACAAGACCGGCAGCTCCCCCAGAAGTCCGCGAAGGAGCCCTGGACTGAGCACGCAGAAGCTCTGTCAGCGTGCGAATCGAATCAGTCTGCTCTCGCTGCAGACGACTCATCTCCTCCTGCTGGCTGCGTAGGTCTGCGATAGCCTGCGAGCGAGGGCTGAGTACCTCTGGAGAGGAGGAGGAGGGACCAGCTGGCACCTTGTCCTTGTCGTCGGGCAAACTCATGTCGCCGCTCACTATGGGACGACAGGTCAAGTTTGTCGGATTTCAGTACCGTCTGCGTTTCTCGAGGAGTTGCAATGCTGGCAACTTTTGGCCTTCCGGCAAAAAATTTGCCTACGTATGGTGCTGATGTCAGCAGGTGGTTGCTGACATCAGCATGACCTGATGACGTCATCAAGCAGAATGCTGACGTCAGCGTCAACGCTGACGTTTTTTTTTGTTGATGTTCCGCTCGCAGTCCTGTGCGAGCGTGCAGCCGCCCAGTGGCGGTTGCGCGGAGGCTGCGCGGAAGCTGCGCGGCAGCTTCCGCCCAGCTGCTGCTGCAGCTGCGCAGGCAGCTGCAGCAGCAGCTGCGTGGCTGCGTGCGCGGCGGTGGCAGCAGCAGCTGCACGCTGCCGCTGCTGCTGTTGCGCGCTGCAGCAGCAGCTCGCTGCCGCCGCCGCCCGCTGCTGCTGCTGCGCTGCCGCGCTGCTGCGCTGCTGCTGCTGCTGCGCTGCTGCGCTGCACGCTAGTGCTGCTGCCGCTGCTGCCGTCGCTGCCGCTGCTGCTTCTGCTGCTGCAGCTGCACTGCGGCTGCTGGTGCTACTGCCGCCGCTGCAGCTGCTGTTGCCGCCGCCGCCGCTGCTGCTCTTGCGCTGCTGCTGCCGCCGCTGCTGCTGCGCCGCTGCTGCCGCGGCTGCTGTCACGCTGCTGCTGCGGCTGTGGCTGCTGCGCTGCTGCTGCTACTCAGCTGCGGTGGCTGTGGGAGAAGGGCTGCTGACACCGCCGCCGACACGCCCCTCTGCGTGGTGGTACGCGTCGCTGCTGCTGTCTCTGCAGTGGCGATCTCACGTTGACGGCGGTCGACCGTCTCCAACGGGTCCCAGAAGATCTGCTGCAGTGGTGACTCTCACTGCTGCTGCTCTGCTGCGTCTCTGCTGCGCAGCTCGGTGAGATCTGTCTCACAGCTCTGATACCATGAGAAACTGCTAGGAAGCTTCCTAGCCTTGCTGCTGCTGACGTGGCGACACTGTCCAGTCAGCTGACGCACTAGGAAGCAGGCAGGTGCAAGAAACAGCAAGGGTCAGGCTAGGGAGACGCGCAAAGTCTCATAAGATTCAATAGCTTAGTAAATGCAGAGAGAGTTGACAAATGACAGGTCCAGGGCATAAATACCTGCCGCGGCGCACGGCGGGTGTCGTACGCGGCAGTCCAAGAGCTGTCCTAAAACCGGCCCAAAACCACTGTTTTGGCCGTAACTCTGCGCACACATGTCAGAATCCTACGCCGTCTGAACCTAGACGTGCAGAATCAAAAGACGCACGCAACGACTGGTCACATGCATGCATCCATCGACTGACAGCGAGTATATAATGCAAAAAAATGCAAATGGGCCTCATGCCCAGTCCGCCGAAAGGCGCTTGCAAGACGTAGAAGGCACAGCAAGGAGTCCCGATGACGTCTGGGGCTCTGGAACAGTGGTCGGGCAGCTCCAGACGGGTAGTCCGCCGCCTGTCGTCGCGCCGGTGTCACCAGGGCCGCCTGCCTCAGGGATCTGCACGAGTATGGACACGGCCGAGTGGTCACAGTAAACTGTACAGGAACGGCACAAAGCACAACAAAAAGATGTACAGACAAAGATCCTCTTTCGCTTCATTCCTGTCGCAAGACGCACCCGTTTCTCCCGAAATGGATCCCACACGTGCCCGTATTGCTCGGAAGAAGAAACAATTGAACACTGCTTCCTCTTGTGTCCTCGTCTTCAACCGCTGGCGTCCCGACTACGCACCATTTTCACCTCCCTCTTTCCTGATACCACCCCTTCCACCCTGGAATTGTTCATTGGACCCCTAAAACCCAAAATGTTTAGTTTGGCTTGGTCAATCCTTCGTGCCACACTCTTCCAACTTATTTGGCGAGAGCGATGGGCAGACCCGCGCTCTTCCCCTGCGGATAAGATCATTGCTCTATTTCCAACCGCCTTCCAACAACACATTTGGTTAGTTTCAACCCTGCTCCTTCGACAAAACTCCAGATGGGCTAAGGCCAAGCTAAAAACCATCGAGGATGACTTTGCTACCGCACTTTACACTAACTACCTCCCCTTCAACAAAGACTGTCATCTATTCTTAAGCTCCCGTTTCACCCTCTGGTGGAAGCACCCCGGCATTTACGAGCGACCCTAATATAGTGTCTTGGGGGGCCGGGTTCAACCCCCGGGCTTCTTTGGTGCTGAGGTAGCCCCCCCGCCTCAGTCGGTTACGACCAGAGGTAAAAAAAAAAAAAAAAAATCGACGAACAGGTTCAGCGCTGCCATCAGCGGCGATTGACCTCGCCAGACTGGCGCGAACGTCGCGAATGACCAGCCTGACGCGTCAGATTGAGCACAAATGTGTTTGATCTGACGTGTCAGGCTGGTCTTACACTGCTGATACTGCCAGTCCACGACGAAGATCTGGCGCGCCAACCGGACGTGCACGGGGACTGTGGGATATCTGCGTTTGAGTTCAACAAGTAACAATACAAGTGTTAACACCCGGGGTTCTCCGTAATTATTTTTTATTGTCACAAAATAGAAATATTTAGGGTGGAACCTAAACTTTCGAAGACAAAACAAAAGTTTTTCCTCAAAAATATTTATCATCAAAATTAAATATCAGTAGGGTATCTTCTTGCCAATGGGGTTTTCTCACCGAGCCCTGCAAGAGGGCCTACAGCCCCAAACTCAGGCGTCGTCCGTTGTCCCTCATAACTTGACCACACCAAAATATACGTACTACGAACGCAGTTGTGTATTTAGAATCAGCTAGAAAAATAAGGCACATGATTCATGGCTGCCTGAACCTAGGTAGACTTTTTTACTCACAACAATAGCATATGACATGTGACATGTGTGACGGTGGTTGCTTTGGATGGAGCTTGGCGCGCATTGCTACCAAGTGGGAGAATCCAAACAAGGAGACGGAATTCATGTCTTTCAAAATGGTGTGATGTCCCCTCCGTTGCTCAATACCCGCCGTCTTCAACATCCGTCGAGTCAATCATATGCACAAGCATGTAGACCAGCCGAGCGGTTACAGCACATATCATTGAGACAGTGTACACAAAAATTACAGCACCCATCCATGATCCGTGGATACCAGTGTATATACACGTGCTGAGGTTGTAAATCCACAATGCACAATACAAGTCACGCTCCTCCATGTTGTCATGCCCCCATACTCCAGCAGCTTCACAAAAATATGAAGATAAGCACACGAGGAGTGAGGGCATACATGATGCAACAAAGGATAAGGGAACGCATAGATTCTAGAAAATACACTCACAGATGCAGACGGACTAAACTAATCACCTTTTTAAATGATGCACGCATTACGACCTTGGTCAAGAAGTCAGCCAGCTTTCACACAGTTTTGATCTACACAATCTGGATCCTGCCTTCGTGCAAAAAAGTGCACATAGTGATATTCTACATTGATGTGCTTTGTACACGTGTGATGAATTCTATCAATGTCTGCAATTTCCATGTCACTCTCATTGTCACAGTGTAGCGCGATTGACAATGAAGGCTATCGAAAATCATGAAGCTGACAACCTGAGCCACACACCCTCACATGCACGTACACCTAATGCCTTGTACTCTAACTCTACAGTGATACATGTGATTCACCCTTACTTTCCACTATGCCACAAGACATCCGTGTCGTCGACAAGGAGGATCAACCTAGTGCGGCTCTTGCCGTCTGCGCTCCCTACCCATCAATTGTCCGTATACCCTACTAATTTTTTAATTTTATTATTAAATATTTATTCGTGGACGACGAATTCATTTCTTTCGCTCCACGCTGGATATTTTCTGCTGAAAATGAGTACGTTTTATTATGTTCCCGAGTTTCGTTCGGCCCTTGAGGACCGAGCGGAAAAAAAAGACGCAATCGTGTGACCATATGCGGTCACGCGATCGCGTCAATTCTGGTGTCGGACGTGCGTTGACACCGGCAAAAGTGACTGCGAGGTACGAAATGGACCGCTTGCAAACCTAAAAAACACGAATTCTAAGCTACAACTTGAAGTAATTTTGCCCAATTAGAATACAAAAAAATTGTTCCCGGAGACAAATCAAGACCACATATGGTAAATTATTTTAAAGGACAAAATCATAAAGCAATACGGTAGTCTTCGACGACTACAGACGGCTATTGACGCAATGTCAATCTGTGGCATGGAGACAACGTACCGTATTACATGAATCACTTCATCGAGGTGTAATTGGTGTGGATACTAGGAGAACTTAGCTAGCAGGTTCACAACAAAGGCAATTACCGACCGTGTGGTGTTGGCGGGGAACATGGGTGACCCAGTGACACCAAGAAAGATAGTCACATCCACAACCGCACTTAGCGTGTCGGCATCAGAATTTTTTGATTGATTTGGCCGTCTAGGATGATGGGTGTGGAGGCACTGGGTACAATGGGAAGAGGTATGCATAATACTTGGCCGACTTCTACACGTAGGCTACATGATGCATACGTAGAACGACGTGGGTGTGGTCGTGCTCGATGTCCACAAACATCCGTGCACGCCCAATATATTTCATCTTGTATGTGGACTCCAGCAAATCCTTCACTCATTGGACAGTGGCAAGGTCACGCAAAGCGATGAGCAGATCGTCCATGTAGATGAGCACGGCAACAAGGGTGGTATCCACTGGGGTAAAGAAGAGGGCGAGACCTGCGATCCTAAACGTCAGGCCACCCTTCAAGAGGGTGCAGCTGATCTCTGTGTTCCAGCATCTAGGCTATTATTTGAGGTCATACAGAGCCTTTCATAGTCGCCAAACATGACTAGTTCCATCATTGAAACCCGGGGACTGAATCTTGTAGAGCTCCTCACCATCGAGAGAGCCATATAAGAAGGCATTGCTCACGTTCATCTAGTGGAGCTCCCAGCCATGCTCTGTGACCATGCTAAAGAGCGCATGGCTGGTGGTGAAGCAGCCAACTGGCATGAAAACATGGTCAAACTTCACTCCTGGTAACTGTCCAAAGCCTCTGGCGGTGAGCCGGGCTTTGTACTTGTCCAGCGTGTCGTCCGGCTTCCACTTGCGAAAGAAAACCCATTTAGCCCCAACGGCTTTGTTGCCCGGGGGCAAGTCGACTAGCTTCTACAAGGCATGCTCATTGATGGCATCCAGTTCCTCCTTGCACGTAGCCTCCAACTTGTTAGTGTTAGGTGTGGCCATGGCCTCACGGAGGCTCCGTGGATTTGCTGTCTATGAAGACGGCTTGGCTGTCAATAGACGAGCAATACCTAGACCCAATAGAGCACAAGACCACGAGACAGAGACAACTCATCAATGCTTCTTCGAAATCAGGACATAACCCGATGTGGATCCAAGATGAAGGTCTGCTGTGATAACGGCGAGTGCAGTCAGAGCCCCAAGGTCTTTGTCCTCGGATCTGAACTCACCACAGTGTGAGAAGGAGGTGTGGGATGGAGGGCACTGGCCGGGGGCGGTCGGGCAATGGCAGGACGCGAGCCTGATGGAGGCCTCGGGGTGCGCGGCCCAAGGCGACCACCAATAGTATGTGAGTATGCCAGAATAGTACTAGATGAGTAGACGCGTTGGGCTAAAGTAGGCAAAGACACAATTGGTTGCTGCACTAGAGTGACCGACTCAAGAGCCGAAGAACTGCCCGACAGGTCAACGAAGTTATCGACTGGAGTGACAGACTCGGTCGCCTTGGTCGGCGGAGTTAGCGGCCAAAGAGGTGGACTCGGATGCTTGGCCTATTGTCGGAAGAAAAGATTCAGATGGGGACTTTGGAATAGCGGGGATGTTTGGTGCGTGTGGGGACACATGCGACACGGTGGAATCAGGGACGTTGGACACTGGCGGACAGGGAGCAACGTCGTGCACCGGTGTAGAATCTTCCCTACACGATGGTGGTGACAGGCTCGGAAGGATCCCAGCACGGGTAAAAGGGAGATCGTGTGGAAAAAGCTCCTCAAAGAAGAGTGTGTCACAAGACTCAATGATGTGGTGTCATACAGGGTCCCAGAACGGCCATGTCTTGACTGACGAGACACCTTGAGAAAGGTACAGGGACGACCACAGGGATCTAGTTTGCCGTCCCGCTGGTCCTCAGGGATCTAGGTGCTGGCGAAACAACCACAAACGTGTGTAGGACAAAGATCTGAATGTGGCCCATACCAATGCTTGTAACAAAGTACTCATAATTTTCCATGTATGTATTTATCCCTCCGTTGTGGACCTAAGTGCGTAGGCATGCTAACCCAGAGAGTGGAGGCGACACACGTCATGCACCCATACCGCGCCAGACTCACATGCATGACTTATCTGGCGCCTCTTGTGCGCTTGCCTCCCTTGGCGGAATTGCCCCATCATCATCAACTCTTTTGCTTTTGAGACATATTGTTCTCTACAACTTTGCACTAGGTATGACCTACACAAAATAAGCCTAGTTTAGTCATAGCTCACTTTGTGATGTGTTCTTGGTTTTTGGATCCGAGGCATGGCGCAGACTAGCTTGCCTGTTTGCAAGCCACAAGAAAATATTGCCCTCGTTTGAGCCTCATGCACCAGTGAGCCTCACTTGTCGGCGGCTAGGTGGATCTCAATTTGCGCGACTCACCCGATCGAGCTCCTACACGTAGCACCTCGGCAGTTAGGTTTTACTGCTGCCCCTAAACCATGGATCCATTAACCCAGACCTATCTCTTAGCACAGACCACCATTTGAAGCAGTTCCATTGGATTTGTAGGAAGGTTCTCATGGTATCAGAGCCACGTTCATTGCTGGATCGCTGCGCATAACTGTAGTGATGGGGAAAAACGGGGGTGACCAATGAAGTCACAGCAGTAGATCTACGTACCTATCATAGAAGCAGGCCGGGCTTGGCCCCAGAGCTTGTCACAACACTGTCCCTAGGCCGCACGTGGAGCGTAGAGGCGGCAGAAGGCAGGGAAGAGGCCACAGCTATGGGAGAATTGAGAGGAGGGAGAAACCATGTGCCACCCTCACCTTTCATAGGTGACGGTGGATTCCCTCATTCCACAGTGAGGTCTTGCAGATGAAAAGTGGCCCGATGGACATTCCTAAGATTCCAGAAGGCGTACCTATCAAACTCAAGGCTCGCGACAGAAAACTAGGCCCAAAGTGGGCCCTGGAAATTGCTGCCAATATTTTCTTCAGCGCATAGAGAGTGTGACGTGGTATTACTAGACTCTTTCTGTCATCATGAGTCAGGCAGCATTCAACCCAGGGGGGTCACGTGCAAGAGATAGTGCTCGTGCTCCCACGGGTTCCGGCGGTGGTGCTGGCACCACCATGATGATGTGGGAGGACCTAAGCAAGGTCCTCTTTTGCAAGGACTTGACCCCGTCCCCGCTGGGCATGCGGGACTTCCTTGCCTTGAAGGATGTCTTCTTGGCATGGACTGTGGAGCATGGGTTAGAGGAGCTGTACCTAGCTCCACCCGCTGATGTGACTGATGACCAGTCCTATGTCATCCGCCACTTTGGCTTTGGCAGAAAAGGGGAGGACCCAACCAACGCTCGTAGTGGGTCTCCACGCCCACATGAGGCTTTGGAGCACTTGGCTACACGCCATGAAGAACGGGGAATGGCCTTGGTGATCTCGCTGTGTGACAGACTTTGGTATCTGTATCCAAAGCCAGGGACACCAATTTCTGCGCTTTGGGATGAGGCTATGGTTCTCGATCGCCACATTTGCGGGCTCGGGGTATTCTGCTCCACCCTCAAATGGCTCGATCCCGTTCTTCTGCACTTTGGAGAGTAGAACAGGCCGTTTTGGCGAGGCTTACTATGGCGCCTCCATGTGTGAGACATTGAGAGCGCCGATCTCATAGAGGTCTTTGACGAGTTACACCACTACAAGGACATCCTCCGCAATGAGGCACAAGAGGCAAACGTCTCGGCACCCAGCACCTTTGTGCACCAGTCCTCACAATGTCCATCTTCTGGTGCTGGTGAGGTGGGAGGTAAATGAGGCACCCAGTCAGGCAGAGGAGGCTGGGGCAGTGGAGGACGAGGTTCTAAGCCAGGTGGAAGACGTGGTCGCGGTAGGGGTGTAGGAGGATGCACTTGCAACTACTGCGGTCAGCACGACCACTTCTGGCGTGCATGTCATGAATTGCAACGCATCATGACGCCACCCCAGCAGCAGCAGAAGGAGAAATCATCCACTCCGCTGATGCGTCTGGAATTTGGGCATCACCTACAGCCACCAGCGTGGGCTGTCCCAACCACTCATGGACCCCGAGCGCCTGCACCCTTTGGCGGAGTGATCCATGGACCATCTTCACTACCGGCGTCAATGGGTCTGTCGCTGTATTAAGGGCCACCTCCCAGGCACCAGGTTCCATTTCACATGCTACCGAACTCGACTGTCCCTGTTTCAGCACCATCATGGGCGTAACACTTTCTTTTTTGGTTTTTAAGTTGGTCCAGGCAAAAAATCCCTCCCACAGGGCTCCCTTCTGGAAGCTGCTACCTTGGTGACTTTTTGGACGTAACACATCTACCCAGAGATGCCTGAGTCACAACAGCCAGCAACAGCACTGCTAGCGAGCATCTGGACAACACCCATGGAACAACCCCCAGAACCAATGAATAACACAAGGACCTGCCGCATCACCGGCTAGTCCACATCAACACAGAGTTCATCATTGACATGATCAAATATACCCCTACACACGGTCTACTCCCTATAGACAGTCCACATGGTCTCCAGGTGAATGCGTGTCTAGAGTTTCGAGAGGGTAAAGCCCACAGGCAGACCTTTTCCAAGTCAGACAAGGGGTGCAAGGCACCTCTTGAACTTGTAAAAGTAGACCTAACGGGACCCATGCACGTACCCTCTCTCCAGTATGGATCCCAGTATATACGGACTGTGACAGATGATTTCAAAAGGTTTTGCTAGGATTTCCCGCTCAAATCCAAAGTGGATGCTCAATGAGCTATTGATGAGTGGATTCTACCTGCTGAGTGCCAAATTGGGTGTAAACTACTGAGGTTATGTACAGACAGAGAAGGAGAGTTCATGGGTACCTTACAGCAGCATTGAAGGCCAAAGGTACAGGGAATCAAACCACCGCACCTGACATCCCCTAATAAAATGGTGTGGCCAAAGGAGATTTTGGGATTCCATGAGTCACACCTTTCTTAAGAGTAGTGATGCCTCCTTTTTGGAGCACATGCCCTACAAAGAGTTTTGCATCTTGCGTCATGTCCCACACATCACCATCCCTCACGAGTACCCAGACTATGTGAGTGTGCCAGTGTTTGTCCCTCCCACATTCCTAGCTCCTACAGGGACTGCAAAATCTGGAAGGAACACAAAGGTGTCCACATGAGTTCCCACACATCTTCTGACTCCCACTGACTTTCAAAGTACAGATTCCAATGGTCCCCACATACTGCCAGAGCAGCTCATCCAAGCATCTCACGACACCACACAGGAAGGGAGGCTACTATCGCCCGAGCCAGTACGACGCACCTTGTGCAATCTCCCACGTGTGGACTAGAAACAATTTGATCAACAGTTTGTCCAACACATGTTGATCACACCAGAAACGAGCCAAAAACATTTGCACATACGAGGGGGCGTGCTGATGCTACTGTGTGGGAAAAGGCTATGATTGGTGAACTGAATGCTCTGCTAGAGCATGGCATATACGAGCTTGTTCCTCTACCACCTGGCTGTAATGCCATTGATGTCAAATTGGTGTACAAGCCAAAAAGGAACCTGACAAGCTTGACTAACAAATACAAGGCCAGATTGGTGGCCAAGGACTTCCACCAAATACCCTGACAGATTTTTGCAAATACCCATGCCCCGGTTGAAAGTACGGAAACGCAATGCACTGTTGGCCATGGCAGCATGAGAAAACTTCCAAACACATCAAATGGATGTCAAAAACACATTCCTCAATGACCCAATTGAGGAAGCATTATACGTGAAACAACCTGAGGGGTTTGATGATGGTACATATCATGTGTGGCTGCTATTCAAAGCATTTTATGGAATCAAACAAGCACCACGATGCTAGAACAAAGATATTCGGAATACGCTCAAATAATGAGGATTCATCCACGGTATGAGCGATCCCACTCTCCTTCTTCGCTGGAACTATGGCCTTCTGATTGCTCTCTTAGTGTATGTTGATAACCTGCTCATCCTGTCACATTCTATCTCTCTCTCTCTCTCTCTCTCTCTCTCTCTCTCTCTCT